>CM046030.1:0-237691 GCA_025215565.1 Flaveria ramosissima | reverse complement strand
GGAAGGGAAAGGGTATTGGTTCAGGTTGATGTTGGGTTTGGATATTGGGCTGAGGGTGGCTTTGAAGGTCATCCCTGTCCCCTTCTATACATCTCCTTTCTTCCCTGCACGAATGTCACCTTGATGTCACTGACATGTCGTTGGAGAGTCTTCTCAGACATTGGACCCACTTGCCTGCCAGAGAAGCCGTGAGCTTTAAGATAGTTCTTCATCCAAGCTTGTCACCTATCTTCTTGGCGCAGGACAGTCCAGCCTCTTCTTCCTTCTTCTTCTTCTCTCCAGCTTCTCCCTTGCAGCTCTCTTTCTCTCCTTCTCCATTTGATTTGCTCTTTGTTAAAGAGCCACAAGATCGTGTCACTGTTGTGTGGAGACAAACTCCTCTTGAGAGAATCCTCTGGAGAGTAGGAAAGTGATCCTTTCTCTCCTGAGCTGCAGATCAGCTTCTCTTTCTTTTCTCAGCCTTTCTTCTTCCAAGGCCAACCTTGCAGCTTCTTCTTTTTGCTGTTTTTGCAGCAAGGTTGCCTTTTCAAAGCTCTATCAGCTCCTCTAATGGTAGCAGGAGTACATCTTCCGAGGCGCAGCCCCTAGACTGACAAGTCTATCAATTACCTCCACCCTTCTTCTATTGTGATTGCCTCTTGGTTGGCTGCAGCTGCTTTTGAACTTGCAGCTAACAGTTTCCCAGTTGGCAGTCTTCCTTTCCTTTTAAGTTTCTCCAACCTTTCTTCTTCCTGAAGCTCTTCCGAAGTCATCTTCCTTTTGCCTTTAATGTCTTCGGAAGTGCTAGACTTTGGTGGTTCTTGGGTAGAAGATTCAGGTTGGATGGTGGAGGTAGGAGCTGAGGTCAATGCAAATGTAGGCTAGTGGTTGGCTGAGAAAGTCCTCCCTATTAACCTCAGATGCAAGTTCCAGAATTTGCATCTGTGACTATTAGATCATCGGAAAGAGAGAACAGTCCTTCCGCAGCAGCAATTTCATCAGCTTCGGAAGTTTGAGTTGGTTCTTCCGAGGCTTCGAATTGTGCTTCGGAAGCCTGTGAAAACACACCTTCTGTCCCAACTATTTCAGTTGCTGGCTGGGCCATCAGTCCTAGTTTCCCCTTCGAAATCAATCTCAGGTTCCACTTGGGCCTTAGGTTGACCAACTTCCTCAACAGTGGTAGGAGGTGCATTCACCTCTGAAGCTCTTGAGCTCCAAAGTATATCACAGACATATCCGGACTAGGGTGATCAATGAGGGACTCTAAAAGGAACTTGTTGAAGATCCTATTTAGATCCTGAAGCATCCTTTGATCCACTGAAACACAACTGAGGAGGCTCAGGGAAGATGGCAGCTTGTTGTCTTGAGCTCAAAGAAGTGAGAGCTTGACTGATGGAATCCTGTCTTTGACTTTGTTCCTCAACATTCTCCCCCCTTTTGGTAGCATCATCTTGAGAGGTAGATGAGCTAGAGGAAGAGGTCAAGGAGACTTGAACTGGTACATGCCTAACAGATCTCTCAATCTGTTTCTCAGCTAGTTTGACCTGAGGACTTTCAATCTCAAGTTGCTGAGTGGCAGACCTATCCTCTAAAGTCTTAACCTTTGATTCAAGGTTTGAGACTTTAGAAAGTAGGTCTCTTATTGTGAGTTGCATTCTTCCCTAATCTTCTTTGGAAGAATCACGGGGAGATGAGGTAACATACTAGTATGTTCATCCTCACCACCAGATGTGGTTTTCTTGGCACCCTGGTTTCCCTTGCACAATGATGTCTCTTTCAGAGGCATCATAGGCATGGTTGCCGTAGATTCAGTCTGACTATCGTTACCACTGTCCTGAGGATCCAATGAGGCTCCTTCATATGTGGCAGCTGAATCTACATGAGTCCCCTCCACATAGTGGGACTCACCCAGTAGGGCTTGTCTGTTGTGGGCTAGAGAACAAGAGGTTTCTCTAGGCTCTGTTGATCCTTATGGGGTGTTGTGGATCAACTTCATCTTCATTGCCTTGGAAGACATAGTCTCTTCACCAGCTCCGGTCAATAGGTCAGTAAAAGAGAAGGAATGAGACCTAAAGACCCGGGACTTTGATCAATGTCAAAAGGCATTGAGCTGTCCCTTGGTGGCTGCTCAGGGGAGTATAGAGACTCACCCTGAGGGGCTATCAGCTGGGTTATGGGCTCTGGGTCTGAGACTGAGGACTCAACCCATATTGAGGTCAATATTGAGGTCAATCGATGAGAGAGGATTGGGCGGTGGCTGAGTGGGAGCCCCTTGTTCCCTCTAGCCTTTTTGTTTGAAGAGGAGGGGCTTGTTCAATCAGAGTAGATTGAACAAGGGTTCGTTTGGTACGTCTCTGATAGGTGACTTTTATTGGAGGAGAAGGTAGATTTGGAATGGTGAGGGTAGTTGCTGGGGTGGGTTCATCACCTGTGGGGATAACAGGGATGTCACCAGGAGCCATTGGCTCAATCATACTGGAAGTAGTGCGGTATCCCTTCCAGTGTAGTTGTAGACACTCTCTCTTCAAAACTTTGAAGATGGTCGGCCTCATTTGAGGAGCAGACAGAGCAGCTGCACGCAGACAAGCTTACTCTGATCTAGCTCGCAGTTGATTATGTGCTGTAGAAATCTGGGATACATAAAGAATGTGTCCCTTTGCAGATTTCCCTTGAGGTTAGTCAGCACAAACCTGGAGTAGTTGAAGCGCAGGCCTTGTACCAACCCATGAACTAGGCACCCGAGTTCATAGGGAATTTGATCCCATCCCCCGGATTTGTTAGATACAGTGAAGAACCACATGTAGCAGGAACTTCCACTTGTAGGAGAAGTAATTTGTAGACTTAGACCTGCTTACATCTCCACCGTATCCCATTTGGAGATAAGAGTTATCTAACTCAGACTTGGGGAATTCCGTCGGTGCGCCTTCATCATGGAGCTCAAGATGCTCCCTGATGATTTGTTCAGTAACGACCAACTCTTGGCCACATACACTTGACCTGATAGCACGAACCCCTTTAGGGTTTCAACCCGACTATTTGCCCAGAATTCGGACATTTGGTTGGTGTAAATGGTAGGGTTTACAGTCGTGCTGTGTGTAGTATGAGATTGGGCTAAGAAGAGATAATATCAGAGAAGTCAGCATCCCTTGAAGAGTCAAGGATGCGACTTGGTTGTGCTGAGGGTTTAGAGCCATTTAGAAAGATAGCAGAGGAAAAGTTCTTGAGAGAGAGGTAAATTGGAGAAAGAAAGCTTTTAGGGCAGTGAATTTGGTAAAAAGAGTGTAAGTGATTAACCGGAAGTATTTAAATGGGTGAAATGGCGGTTTAAAGGGTGGTTTGGATAAGATGATGTGAGGGTTCAGAGGATGATGTGACAGGGCGGTAAGGTTAAGCCATTTAAATAATCCGACATCATTAACAAAATCTTTACTTTTACAGAGTGGGGCCCAAAAGATTTCCGTTACACAGTAAAATCTTCTTCCGAGTATAAGGTATTTCCGAAGGTAAAGTTCTTCCGAAGGCAAATGTACTTCCGAAGGTAAATAAATTGCTTCCGAAGATACATGTTGCTTTCAAGTGGAGAGTATTAAGTGCTTCGGAAGTAGATCTGAGATTACCTCAATCGCTTCTTCCGAACTTAGTACACTTCCGAGAAGAAAATTATCCTATGAGAAATTTGCTTCGGAAGTTATAGATATCTTCCGAAGGCAAGTTTCTCTTCGGAAGAACTTATACTTAGTTAAATAAGAAAGGATTTTTGTAACAGGGCTTAGATTGTATTGACATAAGACTTTACATATTGAAAAGGTTTTCAATTGAGATTAACTAGTCAATGTTTATCATCCCAATAGCTGTAATAAGATACTTAAATCTTGTGTTCATCAAATGCTTTGGTGAACAAATCAGCATATTGTTCATTTGAATCAACTTTGATTAGTTTGATAAGATTTTTCTCATGAATATCTCTAATGAAATGATACCTGATGTCAATGTGCTTTGTCTTTGAGTGCTTTACTGGATTTTCAGTGATGGATTAGCACTGTTGTTGTCAATGTGGATAGGAGTGCTCATGAAGTTGAATCCATAGTCAATCATCTGGTTTTGAATCCACAGCAGCTGAGCACAGCAACTTGCAGCAGCAATGTATTCAGCTTCAGCAGTTGATGTAGAGACACAGGATTGCTTTTTGCATTGCCATGAGATGATCCTTCCACCAAGAAATTGACTCACCCTGATGTTGATTCTTGTTGATGTTGCAGCCACCATAATCACTGTCAGAGTACCCATAGAGATTAAAATCACTATTTCTTGGATACCAGAGACCTAACTTAGGTGCTCCTTGAGGTATCTGAGGATTCTCTTGACAGCAATTAGGTGAGACACCTTTGGAGCAGCCTGATATCTTGCACAAAATGCAGGTTGCAAACATGATATCAGGTCTACTTGCTGTAAGATACATCAGAGAACCAATGATTGCTCTATACTGATGTTGATCAGTATCCTCCCCCTCAGAGTCAGGGCATAAATCATGGTTTCTGGGTATGGGTGTCTTTGCTGCTTTACAATCCTTCATATCAAATCTCTCTAAGATATCATTGACATACTTAGATTGATTGATGAAAAACCCTTCCTTCAGTTGCTTTACCTGAATTCCAAGGAAAAAATCCATTTTTCCCATAGAACTCATTTCGAACTTCTTTCTTCATAATGCTCTCAAAGTCTTTGCAACATTTGGTCATTTGAAGAACCAAATATGATGTCATCGACATAGACTTGAACTAGCAAAATGTCTTTCCCAGACTTTCTGATAAAGAGAGTCTTGTCAATGGTTCCTCTAGTATAGCCATTCTTCAGAAGAAATTGAGACAATGTCTCATACCACAGCCTAGGTGCTGGTGCAGCCCATATAGAGCTTTATCCAATTTGCACACATAGTTTGGATGCTGTGGGTCTTCAAATCCTGGAGGCTGGCATACATAGACTTCCCTATCTATATCCCCATATAGAAAGGCACACTTGACATCAAGCTGGTAGACAGTGAAATTCTTGGATGCAGCATAAGCAAGGAAGATCCTAACTGCCTCAAGTCTTGCAACAGGTGCAAAGACATCAGTATAATCAATTCCTTCCTCTTGAGTGTATCCTTGAACCACCAGTTCTTGCCTTGTTCTTGATAATCAAGCCTCTGTCATCTCTTTTGTTTCTGAAAACCCACTTGGTGCCTATAGGTACTTGACCAGATGGTAGCGGACATAGGTTCCAAACCTTCTGTCTTTTGAATTGAAGCAGCTCCTCTTGCATTGATTCAACCCAGCTACTATCCTTTAAGGCATCTTCCACTTCTGGGTTCCATTTGGGATAAGAAGCATGAGTACAGGCAGACATTCCCATTGTGAGTTTGTCCCCTTGTTCTCACACCCTCAGAGACTTCCCCTATGATGTTTTCAGCTGGATGAGTATTGTGAATTCTAAGTCTTGGAATTACCTCCAGTTGCAAGATAGGTCCAAGTTGGACATATTTTGCTCTGGAGCTTGAATACTTGGTCCAGCTGTTGTTTCAATCTCATTCAATGAGGACTGATGAAATGAAAGAGAAATCATCATTTCTTTGCTGTGAAGCATCATTAACAGTTGCCTGTTCCTTCAAAATGCTGCTTCCATCAGCTTGGTGTTGTGTAGGATCACCTGAGGAGACTTGAAGATCATCAGGTGAGTCCCTTGTTGAAGTTCCACTATTTCTTGAAATGGTTATACTGTCAGATCTTTCAATAGTAGGAACTTGATTTGTTGTTCTTGGAGAACTTGGAGCAGGTCTGGGAGCTCAAATAGTTGATCTTCATCAGAATAGCTTGAGCACCTGTTCCAGCTGAAACATTCTCACAAGATGGTTTAGAATAGTTTGGAAACAATTCTAAATCAAAATATGATCAGGGCCATTCCCCCTAACACAAGGAGTGTGCTCATTAACTACAATGTTGGAGGATTCCTCAAATTGTTGGTTTTTTAATGTTATAAACCCTGTAAGCTTTAGAATGGGAGGAATATCCAACAAAGATGGCATCATCTGACTTTTCAAGCAAATTTTGCTAAATTGTCTTTTGTGTTAAGTATGGTACACCTGCTACCAAAGGACCTTAGAAAGCCAATGAACGGTGGCCTCTTGTTCCATAGCTCATAAGGGGTCTTTCCATGTGGCTTTACTACAAGAACTTGTTTCTGCACATAGCATGCAGTGCTGACTGCCTCTGCCCAGAATGTTAGAGGCAGCTTTGAATCAGCTAACATAGTCCGAGCAGCCTCAATAAGTGTCCTATTTCTCCTCCAGCAAACACATTTTGTTGAGGAGTTCTAGGAGCACTGTATTGTCTGGCAATCCCTTTTGAGTTACAGAATGAGTCAAGAACAAAGTCTTAAACTCAGTCCCTTGATCACTTCTAATTATTTTAACCTTGTGATCAACTTGATTTTCTATTTTAAAAATAAAAGATTTTAAAGTTTCAGCAGTTTCATCTTTAGTTCTTAAAAAGAATACCCATGTAAATCTAGTAAAATCATCAACTATCACAAGGCAATATGATTTCCTTCCAATGCTCATTATACTTGTGGGACCAAATAGATCCATGTGCAATAAGTGTAATGGAGTAGTGATAGAGTTAACAACTTTGGATTTATGAGAAGACCTGTGTTGTTTCCCTTCAGGCAAGCAACACAGTTATCTTTGCAGAAAAATCCTTTTTAGGCAAACCATGTACCAAGTTATTTTTAGCCAATTTATTCATTTCCTTGTCTTAAATTGACATGACACATTCGTTTATTGCCACAGTGTTGACTCATCACTATCAGCTTTGGAAGAAAGCATGATATCTTCCCATTGGGGAAGCATTGTTCATATCAAGCTTGTACATATCCCCTCTTTCCTGGGAGATCTAAGAAGCACCAATTCCTGAGGAATTGTCATCCCAGGTTTGAGGATGATGCACTCATGTTCTGTGAAAAGCATTTGATGCTTTTGATCACAAAACTGAGAAACACTTAACAGGTTGGTGTTCAAGCTGTTTGACAAAGTTAACTGTCAACTTTTAATTTTCCGTTGGATATACTTCCTCTCCAGAAATATATCCTCCGGCCTCACCTCCAAACTGGACAGGACCTCCATCATAATGTTGAAATTGTTGAAGGAGAGATCTGTTCCCTGTCATGTGCCTGGAGCATCCACTATCTACTATCCCAATGTGTTATTCTTGTCATATGGATGTCCCTGCACATAAGGTGAGATAATTAGTTTTGATTGGAAAACCCAAGCCTTTTTGGTCTTGGGTTCTTCCAATGAAAGTGACCTGATTGAACCAAAATTTATGCATGGGGGTTCAATGGATGTCTTTGAAGAAGAGGTTTGGGCTACAGCATCTTCCTTGATCTTCCATTCCATCCCTTGGTTGATCATAGAGATGAGCTTGATGAAGCTTTTGTAGCTTGGCATTCTTCTGAGCTTCTTTCTTTTCGGAGAGACCTTCACCACCTTTTCTTCCGAAGCAGTCTCTTCTGGGATGGTTTCAAGGGGACTCTTTGTGAGTCTTGTAGCTTTCACTTCGAAGCCTTTTTCCTTTTCTCGGAAGAAGAGTTTTCTTCGCGAAAAAGCCTTGCTTCGGAAACAAGCTTTCCCTTTTTCAACACTTGAACCATCTGATATGGTCCAAATGTGAAACCTTCCCTGACTCCTTCTCTTTTAACATTATTTGCATAATGTGTGCTAGCAGGATTGTAGTAACAATCTTTAGCCATGTGGATTTTGCAAACCACACATTATGCATGCAATGTTAATTTTCTGGGAATTGAGGGTTGCTGTTTCTTGTTCTTTTTTCCTCCTCATCAGCAACCTTTCCCTTTAACTTCTGATCCTTTGGTAGGACAGGAGTACTGGCATTATACTCCTTTCCTGAATCAGAAGGTCCAACCACCTGGAATCCTGCTGATATGAATACACCCTTTGCTTTGGGTCTATCTTCAGCTTGGATTCAGCCACCTTCTTGGCAGTTTTCTCTGGCTGCTTTAGCCCTGCTTCTTCTGGCTTTGGTGGTTAGGGATTGATCATCATTGGTCTGGGAGGGTTCAATTACCTGTTCCTTCCCTGTGATGGTCATGGTATCCACAGTTGCATCACTCTTTGACTCTTTACAAGGTGGGTCAACAGATGGAACCTCTTGCTCTTCAGTACCACATCTTGGTTGTCTTACAGACTCATAAGAGTGTGGTGGAGCAATTTCATTGGTTCCCAACCCACTTTTGTTTTGATAACAAAGTTTGGAGTGAGAGGATGATGCAAGTATGGCTTGGAAGTTTTGCTCAGCAATAGCATACTTCCTGGCTTGAGCCTCAGCTGTGACAAGCTGGGCTTGAGCCTCAGTCAATTTGGATATTAAATCCTTGATTTGAGTCTTGTAGTTGGTGTGTTCATGTTTTAAAGAGATACAGTTTTCTCTAACTCCTCAATTTTCTTTTGGTAGTCAGATTCAGCTCTCTTAAAGTCAGATTTAGCACGTTTAAAGACTCAATATCGGATTTATTTCCATATTGTAGTCCTGGTACAACTTAACCTTAGCAATACAAGCAGGGTACAGAGATGTTCATATACCTTATTTTCATCTGTTCCTGCCATGAGTGCTTGAGCAGGAGTCACATCTTGAACCATAAAGCTCCAGTCAACTTCTTGAGCCATAGCTGCAGTTTCAGTTGACTTCCCATTGGGCTTTGGTGTAGAAGGATGTGTGGAGGCCTGTAAGGTTCCCGGGTTGGACTTGGGAGCCTTGCATTCCCTTGCAAAGTGGCCAAGCTGGTTACAGTTGTAACACTTAGCCTTGCTCTTATCAAACCCAAACTTGCTAGTGATTGGGTTTTGAGGGAATTGCCTTCCAGTTCTCTTAAAGAACTTCTTCGCTCTGTAGGTAAGGAGAGCCATTTGCTGGACAATGTCCACATACTCTATGTCATCTGGACTGAAGCACTCAAGATCATCAAAGCAAAACTGATGATCATTGGAGTGTCCACTCCCTGAGACAAACGCACAGCCCTCCTGAAAGGAGCTTTGCTGAGCTTGATGAGACCTTGGAGTCTCAGGGAATGTGATGTAAGGCCCAGATGAACAAGATGGCTGCTGGGTGTATGACAGGTACTGCTGAGACTGAGAGATACCTGAGCCTTCAGCAACCATTAAAGCGTTGCTAGCAGGAAGGCTCAAGGGTCTGCTTGCTTGGTACCCTTCTTGCTTTCCATTTCCAAACGGTATCCATCAAGGATCCCATAGAGTTCGGTCATGGTGAGAGTGTTTAAATTCTCTGTTCTCTTTATGGAGACACAGTAGAAAGTCCACTCATTGGGTAGAGCACTCATGAACTTTCTGGTAAGGTCTCTAAGTTCTTGAGTGATTCCCACAGATTGGAGGGAGGAGATAAGATCCATATACCTGAAGTATTGCTGGCTAAAAGTTTCTCCAGCAACATAGGTGAAGTTCTCGAACTGCTGCTTCAGTGAGTCCTTCTTTGAATCATTAGAGCTCGAGTACATTTGAGCAAGAGCATCAAAGAGTTCTTTGGCTGACTTGCAATGCTCAAACCCCACCATGATGGAGTTTGGGATTGCAGTCATGAGAACAGTCATAGCATTGCTGTCAATGTCGAGCTTCTTCCTGTCTTCATCGGAGTAGTCTTCAACAGCCTTCTCGATCATGGCACCGTTTCCACCAGCAACTTTTGGCTTGTACGGGCCATTCACGATGGACTGCCACATCTTGCTATCCTGGTATCTGATGAAGCCTTCCATTCTTCTGCTCCAAGACCTGAAGTTTTCAGGATCGATGATGGGAGCTTTGGTCATCGTTCTCATTTCAACTTCAGATTTGATGAGGGCCATTTTTGAGTGAGATATAAGGAGGAGTGAAAAACTTGGTTGATTAGGATGGCAAGATCTCACAATCAAGAGCCTAAAAAGCTCTGATACCAATTGCAGGATCGGGTTTTGTCACTTAACACTTGTATTTCTCTCAACTCACTTATAATAGTCACTCAAACAAGATGAAGCAATGTCTTTGACAAGAGTTGATAATAATATAATAAGTAATCAAGCAACAAGCAGAAATATTTTCAAGGTACTTGTATATATTACTTCTCAACTCAAGATTACAAGACACTTACAAGCATAGAACATGAGTTACAATGAGAAACTATATATACTAGATCCTATAGCCGGTTATACTTGATACCAGCTGGAAACCTAAGACTAAAGCATATACTACAATGCTATAGTTAAGGTATCTTAGATAAAGTATTATCTAAGATATGATAGTCATGACATGTCAATGACTTACCTTTTGTCACCAACTAAAGATGGCAACTGTACTTAACATAAAAAGGTAAACAGTAGATTAAAGTATGGTCAACTACATGGCTTTTGAGAAAACGCCATGCAGTATCTCAGAGATTTGCAGCGGACTGTCAGACAGACCATACTTATGTCTACTGGATAATAGAAGTGTCTTCCGAAAGTTAACTGGCTTCGGAAGAACAAGTTCTTCCGAAGCCACTTATACTTCGGAAGATGCTTCTATGCTTCCGAGGCTTTAAGGACTTCTTTATACTTCGGAAGTTGACTTCAGAACTTTGTCTTCAAGTCTTGAACCTTCGGAAGTAGCTTCTTTACCTTCGGAAGTTGGAGTTCTCCTTCGGAAGTGTATTTTACACTTAGACTTCGGAAGAGCTCTTTCTTCCTTCGGAAGTCCCACACATGGCTTCGGAAGTCCTTTGCATGTAGTACTCAAAATCTTCTAAGTGATATGGTTTTGGTTGCAACAGCCTCTTATGATCCAACAAGTGAATTGATCTACTTAAGAACCAAGTGAACAACTAACCAAGTCACTAACTTAACCAAGTCAATTAACAAGTGAACAACCAAGTGAACAACTAAGTAACTAACCAAGTCACTAACTTAACCAAGTCAATTAACAAGTGAACAACCAAGTGCAACCTGCAGATCACAAATTGAGTGAACAACCAAGTGAACAACTAACCAAGTGAACAACTAACCAAGTGGACAACTAACTAAATGAATAACCAAGTGAACAACCAAGTGAACAACAACCAAGTGAACAACAACCAAGTGACCGACTGAACTGCGGACCGATGAGGGTTACCTGCGGGTTACCTGCGGACCTGCGAAGACCTGCGGACCTGCGAAGACCTGCGGGTTAACTGCGAAGACCTGCGATCGACCTGCGGACTGGGGAGAGACCGAGAGAGGCACGCCGCGAAGGGTCGAGTGGGAGAGACCGAGAGAGAGGGAGGCGGTCGACCGATTTAGAATTTTAGGGCAAAAAAAGTGATTTAGGATTTCAGGTTTTTTTTTAGGCTTAAATAAGGGTGCAAAACAAGTGGCCGGTCGAACCGGCGAACCGCCGAAACCGGTCCAACCGGCTGTTTCGGGTTGACTCGGCCGGTTCAAGGCAACATAAACGATTCATATGGGATCGGATCGGCCAGGGAGCCGAATGGCGGTCCGACCGGTCGGACCGGCCGGTCCGATCCGACCCCAAAAACATTGGTTTAAACAAATAAAATTTAAACGTAAGATTCACACATCATCACGGTGTCATACAAGACATTAATATGGTTAATAACACGTTGCAACACGTATGCAAACCACGTTATGTTGTGACCTATTGATCTACGAATAGTAATTTAAGAGTAAAAAAAAACTAAACATAAAAAAAGAGAATTAAAATAACCATCATCTAACATTCACAAAGTTTGATTTGAGAAACAAAAAGCAACAGTAACCACAAAACCACACGAAAACCCTCATCTCCATCACCACAACAAAATGGCGACGGCTGTACCACCGCCGTCTAGGGCGGAGATCCTCTCACTTTTCCGGTCACTTCTCCGGTCAGCTCGTCAGTTCCCCGACTACAACATCAGAGAGTACACCAAACGCCGTACAATCGACTCCTTTCGTCACAACAAAACCCTATCGGAACCCTCATCAATCGCCGCCGCCTTCTCCGACGGAAACTCTCAGCTTCAGGTTGCCAAAAGACAAGCCGTTGTTTATTCGCTCTATGCTCCCAACATCAAAAGCATCATGGATCTCAAACACTGATTTGCTCTAACGGTATCTGGTTAATTTGATCGTATTGAGTTTATGAACTTTCGGATTTATGAGTTCGGTATAGTGTTTGAGTTCTGGTTTAGCATAATTTGATTATGATTGACTGTGTACCTGATGTTTTGGGAATGTACTTTTGGTTTCATAAGAAATTATATATGGGAATTGTTGTTTAATAAGGAATTTTAGTTCATTACCGGTGTGCTTCTAGTGCAATTTAATGGTGCCTGTGAATCTGTGATTGCTTAGAACACGAGGAAATTGTATTGCTTTTTGTTATGTGTGTATATTTTATGTCTACTTACAGTTATCTGAATCTGAATGTATATGCAAGCTGAAGGTGATAACTCCAACCTTGAACGATTTTTAATTGGGGGCAGATAAGTTTATGAATGAAATTGTTAATAGTCAATACATCTTGGTTGTTCCCTATTTCTGTTTGATGTTGCACAAAGTAATGATTTTTAGCCATAGTGAATTGAATAATTACTAGGCATGATGGTGAATGATCATTGTAGTTACCCACAGTAATAATAATTAGTAGGCAATAAGTATGATTAGTGTATGTCAAAAAGGGTTGTTTCGGCTTTAGTTAACCTTTTTTATCTTGAGTTTATAATAATTAGTAGGCAATAAGTATGATTAGTGTATGTCTTTGTTTGGGTTGTAAATGAAATGATATGAATTGATTCTAATTCCTGTCTGATTTCTCATGGTCCTATCTAATCCTCATTCAAATTTATTGCATCTCAAAAGTTTCACCGGGTCAATACCAAACTAAAGAACACTCCTCGAGTAAAATGAGCAGGCCAAAACTTGATTTAAGTCGGGCGGTGGGGTGCCAACTAGCAATTAATCAGGATTAATTGGTTTGGAACTTTTATATATATCTCTGTGTGTGTGTGTGTGTGTCTATATCTACATGTCTTGCCGGAAATTCGAAGTTTTCGCCGGAATCTTGTCGGAATTTGGAGAAAACGCTGATTATTGGCCGAATAGGGCCGACTAATCCCAATTTTTGAGCAATTTGACAGATTAGCGATTATTGTTGCGGATTAGCAAAAATCGAAGCGGGGAGCTTCTGATTACCGATTAGTTGGCGATTAATTGGTTGACTAGTTTGATTTTTGCAACACTGGCATTTATTCACCTTTTAAATTGAATCATATAGAAATAGAAAATCAAATCAAACCATACAGATCAATGATTAATTATTGTTATTACCAAGTTATTGGCTGAACTAGTTTGAACGTACGTGACCGAAACTCATTATAAGAAAGGTAGACATAGAGTGTCATGTTATCAGACGAATTAAAGAACACGTAAAAATATAAAATTAAACATGTTAATCAGTGTTCTTCGGGTGATGAATTGCATGGAAAAACTCATGTCCATAAAGGATTTTACGCGCTCTATTTGCTATAAGCTACAACGTAAACTCCAGGATTTAATGTAGAACGTATATGGTATCCAACAGCAATGGAACCAGATAAACGATTACCTGTGAGAAATCTGTAACTTGTAGAGGAGAAAATCGCAGAGTAGAGAAGGGTTGCGAATTATAGGGATGAATAAACTGGTAGCATGAGGCCTTTATTTATAGGCATAAATCGTAACCAACTAGGAGAAAAATAGGAGATGGGGATAACCCCCACTAGCTAGCGAATTCGGTTACGCAGGGGATCAGATCTGCTTAACTGATCAACTCTATCCACCGGGTTTATCCCCAAGTCAGTTTCGATTCTATTCACAGGTCTCACGCACCTGAACTGGATCCTAGCTAAAAACTAAAGCTCCTACTGACGATGCGTACATGCAAAGTGCAAAGCGGGCCTCAAGCGCGACCATTCGTGAACTCGCATCTCCGTCTTGGCTCGACGCGCGTGTGAGCTAAGGCTTTTCTTAGCCCAACTAACACTTTGGAGACCCATAAGGAAAAGTCCCTTATAAGTCAATCAAAGTTTTCTCCCCCCACCCACCCACCCAATATAGGACAAAGTGTAAACATGCCAACTTGCCAATTTACTAGTAAATTTTCAAAAACCCCCCACCAAGTTGGAGTGTTTCTTTTCACTAAGACGGATGATGTCACTCGGGTGTCACGTAGATTAGACCCAGTTTATGTTGATAAACAAGAAGAGACTGATTCAATGGTGTCCTATGAAATTATACCAAGAACCTGAGGACCCCCTTCAGGTTAGCCTCACACATCACCGGCCGACTTTGCGTTCTTGTTGAGCGCAAATATGGTCGTGTGCTGTAAATCCTTTTCATGACCCTCTAGAAGATAAGCCATAGATTTTCATTTGAGCCGGAACCACCTCTAGATCATAGAGGAAAAGTTTTACAACATCCTCGTTGCTTAGATGTCTCCAAAACTTTGTTACGAGCATTAGCTCAACCTCGTTCTTCGCAATGATGTACTATCTTATCTCACATGGATCTATCAAATTGATAGTACCTTCTATCATTAAATGACTTCGTTGTTACCCATTAAACTTAAGAAATAGGAGCACTAAGTTCAATTTGGGTTTCCATCTCTAACGATTCTATTGTGGCTTTAGACCCATGGCTCTCGTGGTATTTACTACCAAATCTCTAGTTAGAGGTTTGGTAAAAGGATCAACCAAGTTCCTACATGACTTGGCATAAACAACCTTGATGTTACCACTTTCAAGTAATTAACAAAATTATGCCGAAGACCTACATGTCTTTGAGACTCTTGACTTCCCGTAATACACTGCGTTGTATATTCTAGATAGTGTGACCTCACTATCACAATACATGGGAATTGATGGCATTGGAACATCCCAAAGACAGATGTCTGTAAGTAGATTTCTAATCCACTCTGCTTGCTTCCTTACTGGCCACAACTAGTGCTATGAACTCAGCTTCCATGTTTGAGTGCGCATAACACGTCTGTTTCTTGCTCGCCTAGGAAATCGCTCCTCCAACTAGAGTGTAGATCCACACACTTTTGGATTTTGAATCAATGTTTTTATCAATCCAACTAGCATTAGAATAACCTTCGAGTATCCTGGAAGATGACGTATATGTCAATTCAAAGTTGTTATCCTCTTTAGGTATCAAGTACTCTACCCATTGCATTGCAGTGCTCTGTACCTGGGTTCATAGTGTACTGACTCAGTTTGCTAACGACAAAGGCAATGTAAGGGCGAGTGCAATGTGTGGCATACATCATACTACCAATTACACTTGCATACTCTATTTGAGCCGCTAATTTCCCTCAGTTCACCTTAAGATTACCATTTGGATCAAATGGAGTATTAAACTCTTGAATGATTCTATTTTTTGCTAAATCAACTATGCGAGAACTTGAAATGCAATTTACTAGCAAAAAGTGTGGGTTAAGAGCTGTTGTTGAGGCTCTCTGAAGATTTTCTCTATGTAATGAGATTTACTTAGAGAAATCTAACTATCTGTTCTTTTCACCTTGATCCCAAGAATGGTATCAACTTCTCCCGGATCTTTCAACTTAAAGTTTGAAGATAGATATTTCTTAGTTTCAAAAATACCCTCTAGGTGAGTGCTATTGATTAAAATATCATTAACATAAAGATAGATCACGACTGTGTATTTGGGTTTGCATTTTGTATAGATATATCTATCAGTACTATTATGTTGAAACCCGAAAGCACTCATAGTGGTGTCAAACCTCTTATGCCACTATTTAGGAGCTTGCTTCAAACCATATAGAGATTTAATAAGTCTACACACTCTAGTCTTTTGTTTGGGCATCACAAACCCTTCTGGTTGATTTAAATAGATCTCTTTCAAATAACCATTTAGGAAAGCTATTTTCACATCCATTTGATGAATGTACACTCCTTTTAATGCAATAATTGCTAAACAAGTTCTAATAGAACTAATTCTAGTAACCGGAGCATAGGTATCAAGATAATCTATTCCTTCTCTCTGTCTATAACCTTTAGCAACTAATCTTTCTTTATAGGCCGAGATGGATTCATCTGGACGATACTTCTTCTTGAAAATTATTTGGATCCAATGGGTTTTCTTTCCCTTGGGTAGATCAGCTAACTCCCAAGTTCCATTTCCTATAATTGAATTGATTTCATCATTGACTGCTTCCACAAAAGAACGTGTCTCGACGACATGGATTCACTAAAGTTTTAGGATCATTATCCAAATTAATGGCGAAATGACCTCTCTCGTCACTTTCCTTTGTGTTACTTCTAAAGTTGTTCAAAGTGCTCACTGCTCGACGGTCGTTCGGAATTTGCTCGAAAAATACTCGTTCAAACTTCTACTCGGTTGTAAACAAGCCGATCGGCTCTGATCGGTTTCTAAACTAGCCAAGCACGAGCAAAGGTCCGCTCGGCTCGATTCGGCTTGAATTATTTTTTATTCTATATATATACATAGCACGCTAGTAGATTTTGCCCACTATATGCACATATCCAGTTGTATTTATACATACTAGATCAATCAACCTAACGAAAAATAAAACACTAAAGATAAAAGTGAAATCCAAAGCCGTTATGATACAATATTTGACCCCGCTCTTACTCTTAGTCAATCATCTCCTACTCTCACAATAATTGTTCTCTACAATATGCTCACTGCCTCATTGATTACAGCCTTAGCCTCATCGTTAGCCATACCGTATTGTCATTCATAAAAAAATTATTTTATGAAATAACATTGTTTTTTAAGTCATTAAAACTTAGGACCTAATTTTATCACCGTATCTCGTTGCAATATAAATCGGATAGCACGCTAGATAGTTGGGTTGTGCAAATTGTTCACTGTTCGTTTGCGCTCGCTCGATGCTCGTTCGAAAAATTAAAGCTCGATTAATGCTCGTTCTATTTTCCACTTGGTTGTAAACGAGCCGATCGGCTTGGTTCGATTTGGAAACGAGCCAAGCACGCACAAAGGTCCACTCGGTTCGGCTTGGCTCGTGAACAATCCTAGTTCCTTTAATCAAATAAGAGAGGAAAACATCTTCATAAGTCTTCTATTTTCTAGCTCTAGTACTTCTCCTTAGTTCTTTAATAATTTGTGAAGGTTGGACACTCTCTCGAGAAGTACTTCTCCTTGGTTCTTCATCATCTCTAGAAATTTTATCCTCAAAGAATTCCACATCTCTAGATTATACAATCATACTTGATTCATCATCCAACAGTCGGTAAGTCTTGTTATTTTGAGCATATCCAATCACACGACTAGTGATCCTGTTGTGAACATAACAAGCGGTCAATATGGGCTTCTTCCCACAAGTTACTTGGTAAACCTGATTGGTTTAACATACAGTTAACCATCTCTACCAAGGTACGGTTCCTTCTCTCAACCAAACCATTTTGTGGTGATTAAACGGTGTAGCTCTTTCATGTATGATGTCATTCTTTTTGCAAAATGAATCAAATTCTCAGTTAAAATATTCTCCTCCTCTTTCCGAGCGAAGAATTTTTATGTGTTTCTCTCGTTGGTTTTCAACCTCGTTAGCAAGAAATAAACATGTAAGTAACGGCTCAAGTTATCGCAGAAAGTGATAAGGTATCTCTTACTACCGCAGGTAAGGATTCCATTCAGTTGACAAATATCTGAATGGATAAGTTCTAGTTTGATGTATTATGTTGTTGTACACTTGGAAAAGGTATCTTTGTAAACTTTGATTTTACACAAGTTTTGCATCTTTCAAAATCTTTATCGTTTAATTTTATGAAACCTTTAGTTTGTAATTTTTTATTATTTTTAATATTTGTATAAGCTAAACGTTTATGGCATATAGAAATTGAACAAGCAATATAATCAAAAGACATTATTGCATTCAATTTATAATCAATTACATTACAATAAGAAACATGGCTAGCAAAAGTACTAACACTACCATTATCACCACTAAAACCACTTTCACTTTCACTAACAACACCATCAAGCACAGAGATGCTAGTATTCTCAATCTCTTCCTCTTCATTCCCATCTTCAGGTAGGTAAAGGTGATACATTCCACTGGTGTTTTTAGCTTGACCCACATAATTGTTATTCCAAGAAAACTTCACACGTAGATCCTTAAGAACCAGCTTGTAACCATTCTTGTCAAACTTATCCGTAAAAAAAAGACCTTTTGATATGCCAGGAACATGCAACACGTTCTGAAGGGTAATAGTTTGACCATTTTTGAAGTTTCGCCGCACCGTGCCTTTCCTACAAACTACTACACGATGTCCGTTGGCACACACCACCAGAGTCCCGTCAGGCACGGGACCACAAGTAAGAAATACGTGGTGGTACCCACAAACATGAACAGTAGCTAGTAGCTCAAGAATCCAAACACCATCCTCTACACGCTAACACACATGCAGGCTGAGCAAGCATATTAGCATCATCAATTCCCACCTATGCCACCAGGTTGGTAAGATTATCAACCCCATTTGTGAAGCCAGCTGTAGGACCAGAATTTCTATGAGGGCACTCTCGAGCATAATGTGCAATTTCTCCACAAACATGATATTTTCCAGACCTTTTTGGCTATTGGTTATTGTATTGAAGTGGTTTCTTTAATTCTTTCTTTTTAGGTGCAAACGTTTTCTTTTGTTTCGATCCATACTTCCCATTTTGCCCAAATCCCCTGGTAGTCACATGATTCACACCCGATCTGACTTTACTTATTTTGTCCTAATTACGTGTTTCCTCCTCAATTTGAAGGTGCTTCGATAGTTCAACCAAAGAGTAGTCCTCAAATTTATGCATCATTCTTTTAGAGAAATCTTTTCAGGTGGGAGACAGTTTAGCAATGATAACCCCCACTTGGAAGATTTCTTGTAGAGGAACAGAAAGCGCAGTTAGCTTGTGAATACGAACTTGGAGTTCATGCACCTGCTCCAAGATTAAATATTCATGCACCATATGAAAGTCAAAATACTTAGCAATAAGGTACTTGTTAGTATCTTCTTCATGAGCCTTGTATTTGAGTTCCAAAGCTTTCCATAAGTTTCTTTTACTTGTAACCTACGAGTACAAGTCATAAAAACAATCAGAAAGTGAGTTCTTAATATAACCAAGACAAAGATCTTTAGTTTCCTTTCAGACAAGTCTTTGCTTTTTTAGATTAGAAATCATTTTCTGATTCGGTTCCTTCCCCTCTTTATAACCGGGTCATCACGGATCGGGTCCAAGTTCGGATCAATAACATAATATAGTTTCAGAACGATGAGCATGAACTTGACTTTATTAGACCAATGGGTATAATTCTGACCGTCGAATCCGTTCAACTTGACAAACTCTTGATTCATAAATCTCATATTAGCGGTAGGAAGTTCACTATCCATTTGATTAGTTAATTTAAACATGAAAATAAAATCCTTTAAGATTGTTGAAATCATATCAGACCAAAGAGAACAATGATTATATATTATTATTACCAAGTTATTGGCCAAACCAGTTTGATCCTACATGTCTAAAACTGGTTATAAGAAAGGTAGAAGGAGAGTGTCTCGATTATCGTACGAATTAAAGAACACACAAAAATATAAAACCAACTTGTTAATCGGTGTTCTTCGGAACTCAAGTCCTTAAAGGATTTTACGCGCTCTATTTTTTGTAAACTACAATGTAAACTCCCGGTATTTGATGCAGAATGTATCTGGTATTCCAATAGCAATAGAACTAGATAAACATAGAAGTTGTGAGAAATCTGTAACTGGCAGAGGAGAAAATCACAAAGTGGAGAAGGGTTGGAAATTATAGGAATGAATAAACTGGTAGCAGGAGACCTCTATTTATAAGCATAAATCGTAACCAACTATGAGAAAAGTGGGGGTTAGGGACAGCCCCCACCAGCTAGCGAATTCAGTTACTCATCAGATCCGATCTGCTTAACTGGTTGACTCTGTCAACCAGGTTTATCCCCAAGTCGGTTTAGATTCTATCCGCAGGTCTCACGCACCTGAACTGGAACAAAAGCTTCTTAGCTCCTAGCGATGATGGGTACCTGTAAAGTGCAAAGTGTGCCTCAGATGCGCTATCTGAGCCTGAAACGCGCCCACACGCATCTCGTCTCTCTCTCCGTCTCGGCGCGCATGTGGGCTTAGCCCAACTAACACTTTGCTATCAGAGAAAGCCCTTTATAAGTCACATCAAAGTTTCATCCCCCACCAATGTGGAACAAAGTGTAAACATGCCAACTTGCCAGTTTAAATGAAAATTTCCAACAATGCCAATCTCTAGCAAAATATGGTTGTTCCTGGAATGTGATTTCGCTACTCTACTATATGTTTAAGTTGTTTATCTCAATGGAAGATGATAAGGATGTTAAGTATTCTGTTTGGACTCGAAAATCAAAATTCGGTTCGAATCAAATTGAATTTTAAACTGAAACTAAACTAAAATTATACATATAATTCTTATTATTTATATTTATAAATAATATTATACAAAAATATGAGCTTCTAGTATTTGGTAAATTAGGTCTTTACAGTTATTAATTATCCACAATTTATATTTAAATCATTTAACATTTGAATGCTTTAGGTTTAGATTTTAACTTTTTATTAATTTTAGTAGAATTCGAATCAAATTAACTCGACTTCGAATAGTATAGAATTTTTAATTTGATAAAATTTGAATTTCGAATTTGACAAAAGTTCGAATTTCAAATTTGGATCGGTTTATTGGAATCGAATTCAATCGGATTCGAGTCTAGCATAAATATTTCCAAATTCAACTCAATTACCTTGAATCCAATTCGACTTAATTCAATAGACACCTCTAAAAGATGTTGCTAATGTTGACGAAGTATAACATGGATAAAGAATTCACTCTAATACAAAGTAGAAGCTATTCCTACGTGATGAAGACCATGTGAAACTAGATATAAACTCTAATACAAAGAAGAAGCTATTTCTACGTGATGCATGTAAAGTAGTGGCCCACGTTTCTTTCTATCGTGAACCCGGTTTGATCTCCAACCATGCAGGCCTTATGGCTACTTGTTTGGCCATGTTTTTCACTGCTGGTCCGGCCAGTTGTACTTCCATTACAAGTCACATTGGACGGCGAACCGGTCACATTGTTACTGATCGACTAGTTGAACAGATTGGATCGGACTTAATAACCAGATGATGTCATAATTACATATATGTATATTAGATGTATAGTTATATATATAATGCAATATATATAGATATTTTATATGTGTATTTTATAGTTATATATAAAAACTTTAACAATAATCTTATGTCCAACACCATAAATTATAGTTCGAACCACCCATTTAACTCATTAAAATCTAAAAAACTAAAAATAATAATTTCTTTTAATAAACCGGTCATCCGACCCGGTTCCCAGTTCGACCACCAATCCAGTTTGAACCGGCCGGTTCTTTTAAAATAAAACGATTTAGGGTGGACCGGACCGGTTCGACCAGCCGATCCGATTCGAATTTGAAAACAGTGATTGTGAATAATATGGTTAGTGATAATTTAAGTAGCTTCTAAGAGAGAGATCATGATGATCCTTCCATTTGATTAGGAGCTTTTTGACACCACCAGCGATGGTTCTTTTATCAATGGAGTATTTTGGCAGTCGATGGTAATTCCAATTTATAAGCAACTTGGATGATTTTTTATCAAAACTTTATAACGTCTAAAATACTGTTTGGATAACTTATTTTTGTTTTTGCCTTCAACTAAGTGTTGTCTATATGATTTAAGCTTCAAGTAAACCAAATCACCTTCCTTAAATTACTTATCAATACGAGACTTATTGGTTGCTTTACCATTCTTGAATGAGCTTTATTAAATGCTTCCTTTAGAACCTGTAACAAGTGTTGATGTTCAAGAAGTGTGTTCTCAATAGAAGCTGTAGAGTTCTCACCAGGCTGTAGTCATGAATGGCAGTGTGGTCACATCTATAGAGTGAAGAAAGTCCTTACCTTATTGGTGCTCTTTGAAATATGCATGTAACTCATCTAGCCATAATGCCGTTGGTGTAGTCAAGTGTAGAAATGAAGACTCATCACATCAAATAGTGGCGTTTGTAGTGAAGCTCAAAGTCATATCCGAGTAGTTTGACAACCCATCTATCTTGTGTTGGAGTTTGCATGGTTTGGGTGAGAAGATTCGTTAGGTTGTGATGATCGGAATCATTTACCAAGGAGGTATTGGCACCACTTCTTTATAGCCTCAGTGATTGCATATACTTGACATACATATATCTGTTGGTTCTGTATTGACGGACTAGCTTCTTGCTATAAAAAAAGTGAGGACGGTGATGCTGAGATAGCATTACTCCCATCGCTAAGCCTGATGCATCTGTGGTTAGATCAAACGGTTGTTCAAAACTAGACAGAGTTTTGAACAGTGCCAAGGTGATCAGTGATGACACTACTAATATGAGTGACAAAAGCAGTTTAAGCATCATCATTTCATGAAAAAGTTTTATTCTTCAAGAAGTCCATGAGAGGGGCAACAATCTTGGCATAATTATGAACAAAACGCTAGTAATAACCTGTTAAACCAAAAATTGCATGAATATTTGTTAGTTTCATAGGTTTAGGTCATTATTGAATTGATTTTATCTTATTTGTTTCCACATTAACATCATCAGCTAAAATTCTATGGCCTAGAAAGTTTATTTCTTTGACACCAAACATGCATCTCAATACTTGTAAATGGAAGTGGTATTGAAGGAGGGTCTGAAGTATGAAATGTAGATGCTCATAAATGGAAAGGGATGCATTGTATTCTAAAATATCATTGAAACAAACCATATGAATCATCAAAGAAAGGGTTGAAATTGATCATTCATTGCGGCTTGAAAAGTAGATGAAGAGTTTTTCAAACCAAATGGCATTATGAGAAACTAGTAATGCCCATCGATGGTTCGAAAACTCATCTTTGCTATGTCTGCCGAAGCGACTCGTATTTGTTGGTACCATATGTGAAGGTCGATCTTAGAGAAGACCATTGCTCCATGTAGCTCATCAAAAATTTAGTCGACTGTTGGAATTGGGAAACGGCCCTTGATTGTGACCGTATTTATAGCCCTATAGTCGACAAAATCTCCACATGGCATCTTTCTTTTTAACTAGTAAAATCGGGGACAAGTATGGACTTTAATTAGGCTAAATGAAACCTTCATTAATCATGTCAAGGATAAGGGTTGTCATGACCTACTTCTGGTAGTGGATGGCTTGACATTAATAGAAAAGGCTTTCGGGTGGATTAGGATATGGCAAGCCTGTGATGAAACAGTTCTTAAGATTTTCCAATTAGACACTGATAACCAAATTGCTTAACTTCTTGAATTCAGCTATATAAGCACTAACAGTAGAGATTTGTTTGAGTTTAAACAACATGGCTTGGTAGTTTTCAAAGGATGAAGGACTAAAATGTAGCTCCAAAGCACGCTTGAAGTCTGGCCAAGGGGCAAGGAGGTGGTTTGTGACTTGGTTCTTATACCAACTCAGAGCTTCTCCGACGAAGTAGAAGACTATTAAAGAGACATGTTGGTTGTTCGGTATTGCATAGTATGTGGAGTTTATCAGCTTGAAAGATCCAATATAGAGGGTTGGACCCATCAAAGGTCATAAAAAGGATTTGGTGATTTTGTTTGTAAGGGTGGCGGTGGTTGGTGGGGGAGAGTTGGTGTTAGAATTGTCGGAGGAGGTGTCGTGTACTTTAGACACGATGGTGACAAGGTTAGCAGAAAGATCGGCTTGGTGACTAACGCGGTTGAGGAGGGTGTCATGGTTCTTTAAAGATTTTGATCGCAGAAGCATGAATTCTTGAAGCATCGCACCCAGGTTTCTTCTATGGACGATAGTTCGCGATGAGAAGGCATGGGAGGGATGAATGAAAGCACTAATGATAACCCTTAACCAGGTTAGATTTTAAGAGGGGGAGGAAAGGAAAGACACAATGTGATAATTTTCTAGATATTTCATTCCAAAAACAAGTAAAGGTACATAAAGGAGCATGCAATAGCTGAAACACAATCTCAAGAGATGGTGTGATACCGGATATAAACCCTAATACAAAGAAGCTCTTTCTACGTAATGCATGTAAAGTAGTGGCTTACATTGCTTTATACCATGAACCCAGTTCAATCTTCCGACCTCACTGGCCTTCTGGCTACTCGTTTAGGCTTGTTCTTCACTATTGGTCAAGTTGTAGCTTTAGCTACTTCCATTACATGTCCCATTCATATCAAGTTGTTTGTTACAAATATCATTTTTAGTGTTCTGCAAGGAATAAATATATGATGTTTGATTAAGATGTCTTCATCACTTCTTGTATCATTTTCATACCCATGTTGAGGTGTTGCTCATCAGAGAATGTGTGATCATGTTTTTTAATTCATGCGAACGTACTTTTTGGCTCAACTTTTTTCCGTGCCCCATAGTCATTGAATTGTTGGTATACGTGTATAGATCATGTTAGGAGTAGAAATTGAAGATAAAGTGTAAAGCTAAGTTAGAGTCGATGGACGACTAGATCAAGCCATTATAAGTGGAGGTTAAGAAACATAAGAACATCAAGATTGAGAAGTCGAAAAATGAGAGAAAAAAAAGTTATCTTCAAAGCACAACATCACAACAACGAGTGTGGTCACTTTTTAGGCAAAAAGCCTTAAAGAGAGGGAAATGTTGTGTCTTTTGTTTCACTGTATTAACATGTAGATGAGTCGGTGAAGAACAAAAAAAATTTGGTCGAAGAGTAGCCTAGACCTAAGCTACCTAAAAATTCACCATAGCTGCACTTTACCATCCCTTTGGAGACAGGTTCGTTGTTTTGCTAGACAAAGTCTCATGATTCAAGGGTTGACGGACTTGACATTTTTGTTGTAATACTTTTTGATCGACCTCTCATACCTTGCTTCTCTACTCGCTACGATTTCTAGTCCTAGTAGATCTAAGTTTACACACACATCACTTCATTCATACTTTGAACAGATAGGTTGTGAGTGGGCAGTTGGTATAACTGCTAAAGTTGAATGGCACTTTATAATGGCTTGTCTAGGTCATAATCGAGCTAAGCCTGAAGTTGATGCACTACACATAAGCCAAGGTCGTACTTTAGAAATAGAACTCTAGACCAGTCAAGCTCGAGCTCTCTTTTAACACAACTCAAGCTTGGCTCAGCTATACACAGCATTCTAAATTGGCATATTATGCCCCGCACGCTTGCTCCTTTAGCCTCAATCACTTTCATGAAGCATTCGCCTGCCAATAACAAAATTTTACAGGTCACTGAGAATGGTCAAAGAATGTTCATTCCGCATTTGTACAAAGGTCATGCTGATGTAACTGAATGAATGCCAGATTTGGTGAGATAATTTGTCTCAAGTTCATAAAGTTTCAGAATCATATCCAGTTTTATCTGTAATAACCCACTTTGATTTAGCTACAGATTACTAAACGAGAAAAACCCTCAAGATTCTTTATCAGTTGTCGAAGTTTCTGCTTGTTTCATAGCCATGGCAACATGCTTCTGACCAGCAAGATGAGCAAGATACACAGTGGGGCTGTTACAAACAACATTGCACAAGGTACACGTTCTTATAGCATTCAATGCTGCTCCTCCTTGCAAAACTTTCTGCTTCTTTGACTCCACATCAACATGACTTCCTGCTCTCTTTCCGTTCCTGTTACTTTCATTTGAATTGACAGTTTTGCACTCATTGGACTCTGAATTTACATTAAGGTTTGTAGGTGGCGTCTCCAGCGATGCATTAGGGGTCAAGGGCAGATTTGGTATTTGTCCAGATTCCTTAAGTTTATTATAATGCTTCCTCCCTGCTATGTGCATGCTGAGGAGTTCATTGCTTGTGCAGCTGATTTTACAGAGTCCACACTGAAAGGCATTGGGTTTCATCTGTGAACCACCACTGGAATTTGGTGTGGCGACAATAAAGCCATTTTTCCTAGCAAGCTCGATGACCGCCTGCATGGATTGACAACAAGCAACAAACGCTTAAAAATTTTCAGGATAAGAAGCTTGGATGCACATTCTGTAAGTATACAAGAAAGTAGAGTGGAAAAATGACGGTTCAGGTAACAGATCAAAATAAGTGATTGCGGTCTTGGTCAAAAAGGAATGGGACTCAGGGTGATAATGCATGTCAAACATTAAAAAAATTTTCAAATTAACTCAATAAAAATATTTATATGTTTAAATATAATGGTTTAGAGGGTTTGATGCATTGAACAAGACAGTCCAAACAAAGCATCAAAAGGTGACAATAATATGGAATTGTATAGGCCATTACTCATTAGAAATATAAAGTCGGATTTTTAAAGCAAATGACTGTAACTTTCAGTTCACCTTTGCAGAATGCTTTTTACCAACAACGTGCTTCTGAAATATTTCTTGATTATAGCATACCACACCGCAAAGGTCACAATATACCGAGTCAGCACTTGGTACATGTTGCAATAACCCGTGCTTCTTGTTCTCCAACTCTCCAATTAAAGTTTCACTTGCAACAAGAGGTGGCACCTTTTCTGGTGCATTGGCAGATGATTCGGCTAGTTTTTGCAAACATTTTGAATGTTTCTTCCCTTGTTTATGTTTCTCGAGCAGATCTTTAGCATTACAAGTAATATTACACACCTCACATTGAAAGGATTGAATACTCTCAGGCTGCTTTGCTGTTACTAAGCCATTGTTTGTAGTCTCACTCATAGTTCCACCAGCCTGAACTTTTCAAAGTATTAACTTTGCATTTGAACAAAATAAAACTAATATTGTCAACTGAAAATGGATCAAGTCAATCCACAATCCATGATAACAAACTTGCAAGTATGTTTCCTAATTTGAATAAACTGTAACCCTGAAGAAAAAGCAATATATAAATAACCATGGTTGTAAAATCGCTAAACGCTAGTTGGGCAGTGGGGTACCGACTAGCGATTAGTCGAGATTAATTGGATTGGAATTTTTATATGTAATTTTCCGTTTTATATATAAACACACACACTTTTAGATGTAAATTTACAAAAATGTTCAATTTTGTATACATACACATTACACACAAATTTGGCCATAAGTTTCAAGGTTTGGCTGGAATTTCCAATATTTGTCCGGAAAGATTGGCAGAAATATGGCCGGTATCACTAGAAAATCACCAATTAGGGGCCGATTACCACCATTTAGGCCGATTAATCCCGAGTTTGACCACATTTTACTGACAACCAATTATAGGTGCCGACTAGGGGAAATCGAATCGGAGAACAGGCAACTACCAATTAACCACCGATTAATACTGATTTTTGCAACACTAGAAATGACCACAAAAGGTAACAACACATTTGACTAAAAATCCAATAGTGAAAGAAGAAATGTTTGAAAATAAATACACATTTGTAACTCCGCAAATCATTACACATGTCATACGCACAATGTACATATAAATAAACTAGAACTAAAGAAAGATTGATCGATTATGATAGATGTTTTCTTTCTCTTAGTGTTATGAAAATGATTCAAGGTATTATTTCATTAATTACCCTCTAGAAAAATGTTCAAGTTTTAAAAACTTTTAAATATAAGATTAATATCTACACTTCATGTATCAATCACGCGGCAATTGCCATAATTCAAATATTAACCAGCTCATAGCAACTGTTTTATCAATTTGATTTTTTCTTATTATTTCCTACTCTCAATTTCATTTCTTATAGACCATCCATCTATGCTCCTCATCAAATCTTTCCTAGAGTACCAGAGCTTGGAAGTTGGATGTTTTCATCTTGTTCTAATGTGTTCTATTTGAAACAATGTGCTTTGAGCTCTTAAAATTACCACTCGTCTAGTCCAGGTACTACGACTTGTTGACAATGAGAAAGAATCCGCAATGGGTTACATATGAAGCTATGGACAGAGCTAAAGAAGCATATGCAGTAGGTTTTAATAAGGGCGATGACTATGAGGTAGTGTATGACATAATTGACAAACAACGAAACAATGGGATCGTCAACAACATTATTCATTACATGCAGCAGTTTACTACTTTAACCCGGAGTTCTACTGCCAAAACACAAAGATTGCGAAAGATGGTGAGATGCATTAGGTTGCGAAAGAAAATGGAGTCCTACATGAAAGTTTGGATCGTTTGGGTGATGATGATGATGATAAAGAACAACTGTTTGTAAGAAATTTTATTACTTTTGAACTTGTAGTATTAAGAAGATGATTTTATTTGCTAACTATGATAGTTCTTTCATCATACTTGTGGAATAGTATATAATTTCTATGAATACACCCTTCAAACATCCATAGGAAGTTACAATTACGGCAGAATACTTCATATTATCTCAAAAATCAAAACACAATGCATCTCAATCTCATGGGATTGTCTTCCCACATTTAAAAAAATGAAACCCTACACATTCCATCACCAAGATTCAAGGGTAACTAAATTTTGCTCATCACAGTAACCCGTGTGCATAAAATAACTAAAGCATCAACAATGCACAATACAAAATGCATATAATTAACCAAATATAAAGGAAGAAATGAATAGATAAGGATTTACATGTTCGCATGCAGTCGAGTCAGTTGTTCGTGAAATCATCCCGCTGGCTGAAGCTGCATCACTGTCAATCTCAAATGCGGATCGGTCCTGCAACCCATTGAATTCGATTGAACACGGGTATTTTGAGGCATCAGAGTTAGGGTTAGGGTTCGTGTACAACGTGAAATTGGGTATACTTGCTTGCGCTTCTTCAAACATCTGTGGATCAGAATCAAAAGTCTAGGGGTTTCACATTAGGGTTTTGGATTGTAGAGAAATCGCTGTGAATGAGAGGATTTCTGGCGAATTTCGATCATCTTTTTCTCCGTTTTTTGTTGGATTAGTTTCACAATTCGATGTATGTTTTTTTATAATGGAATTGTAACAATTTCAATTTTGCTTAATAAAGTGAAGAGAAAATTGTATAGATGGTCTTAATCAAATTGTATGTTTATTTTTAAACTTTAAAATTTGCAAAGTTATTTTAAACTTTTGTGTATTAATTATACATTTGGTCCCTAACTGTAACACCCCGAAAAGTCGAAACGAGTCATTAAGGATAATGGGCTTAAATAATAGGTATTTAATAAAAGAAGGAAATGGGTTATGGGCCAAATTGAGTTTATGGGCAAGAGCCTAAGTGATTAAAGGCCCATAATCAGCCCTTAAGCACCCAAAACCAGCTTCATCTTCCTCATTACAACCCTAGCCACCAAATTCGTAGAGAGAGAAAGTAGAGAGAGAAAGTGGAGAAAACTCAAGATTTGAAGCTTCTAAGGTGAAGAGATTGAAGATCTGGGTGTTGGAGCATCAAGATCTAAGAAAGAAGCAACAAATCCAGGTAAGAATCGACCTCTAAACCCTTCTGTAGATCAAACCCGGATTCTAGGGTTTTGGGTTTTGAAAAGTTGCAAAGAATCGCATAAAGGTCACATTTTTACGTATGAAAACATGTATAAAGCTTAGATTTAGCCTCATGGATGATAAACTAAGGGATTGGACGTAAAAAGTTATGATTTTGGGTTAAAAACGGTCTGGTCCGTAATTTTTATGCGATCTGCGAAACTGTGTGTTCATCCAGCGAATTTGCATATTCAATCAGCGAAACTGTGGATCTTCCTGCGAAACTATAGTTTCGCAGGTAGTTTCGCAGACATGGTTTTCCAACGAAGTTGGGCGAAACTGGCAGTGAAACTGGCAGCGAAGATGCCAGCGAAACTGCCAGCGAAGGTGCTAGCGAAACTAGCAGCGAAACTGCTGGTGAAACTAGCAGCGAAACTGCTGGCGAACCTAGCTGCGAAATTGCTGATCTTGCAGCGAAATTAGCAGCGAATTTAGGCAGAAATTAACCCCTTTAAGTGTTAGCTATTCTGCAGGCTGTGTAGAGTGATCCTAGCCTTGTAAGCTTAGCCTAGAAGTTATTCGTGATATCCAGGTGAGTTCTAGATCCCCTATTTTATAAGTTTTTCCATGTTTTGGGGCTATTATGCATACTAAATTTACGTTTTAAATGACCAAGATTTTAAGGGGTTTTAACAGGAAGAACGATTTTTCTATAAGTAAACCTGCTATATAAATCCTTAATTATAAAAATTTTTCGCGCTGACCTGGCAGCCCGGCCCCAGCCAGGGGCGTTGCCCCTTGGACCCCACTAGGGGCTGCCGCCCCTAGGACCCCGCTGTCAGGGGCTGCCGCCCCCGAACCCCCGCTGTCCCGCGGCGGGTCGGTTATGTTTTATGATGATTTGTACTTGGTATGTTGTGTACTTATAAATTAAGTATTATATACTAAAGTGGAAGATGATATTAATGAAAAGCGAAACTTAATGAATGTTACCCCCGGGCCCGTTTGATGATGTAAAGTCTTGCAAGCACTATGATAGACTTCACTTATGTGAGTCTGATGTATGATGATGGATCTGTATTCATGAGCGGGCTATGTGCCTTGCAGTGTGGATCAACTGTCGGGGGTTAGCTACCGTTTCATGTGTACCGACAGGGATTGACATTTGTTGTCGATCAACATGGAGCTCTTGCTTTGTGCAATCTCATTTATGATGAAAGTGAAAGATAATGAAAGAATGAAAGATAATGAACATGCTTATTATGATGCAAGTAATGTTATGTACTATGTTGTATGCATGGTCATTATATGAAGGATAAAGTTTATATTTTCTTATAATATTTAAAACTAGAACTCGCTCAGCGAAGCTGACTTTTATGCATAATAGTTGGCAGGTAAGTGCTGATGCTGAGGATGGCACACGGAGCTACTTGGGGAGCTATGGATGGCATTCAAGTTTATGAAAATCTTTATTGTAATTTAAGACAAGTAATATGTTTTGTTTACAATTAAATGACAAATGTATGAGTACGATGGGTTTTCAAAGGTTTAAATGAATGTCTAATTATTTCCGCTGCAATGTTTTATTATTAAACTGATTTTATGCTATGATTAACCAACTGTGAGGCTTCCCGGGAACGGGGTCTTACAAGTTGGTATCAGAGCCAAAGTTTAAGAGAATTGGGTAAACTATTTTCAAAACCTAAACTTAAACTGAAAATGGGACCGAATGAAGGATGCCAATCCAAGTAGCTACGTGCCATCAGGTAAAAGTTTCAAGTAAACCGGAATTATATGCGTGTGCTATTTGTTTTATGTGCTTGTAGATTTGAATACTGATATGTGTTAGGATAGTGATTGCTTGGGACAGGAGGGTAAGGTAAGTGGTTAATCACACTTGGCCACTGTAATTAAGGACTTACCATACTTAAATGATCTGAGCAATTATCTTGAATAACCGTTTTGGTGTTTGAATCTTATAGGAATTAGTTATGGCTGGTAGAAAATCTGGGAAGGCGACCCGAGGAGGTGCTCGTGGCGGGCGTACTACTGAGCCACGTGTCACCCGGAGCAAAGCTAAGGCTCCCGAGCTGTTCATGAGGAGTCAGACCTCCATAGTCACCCGGAGGGGGAGGGATCAGCCACCCTCAAACCCACTGTGAAGGAGGCTATCGCTGATGAGGTCTACAATGTCATGCAAAATGTCTTACCCTCAGTGGTGACCGAGGTGATCAAAGCAGTTAAGGATGGAGAGAGAGCTGAGAAGAAAGGGAAGGAAAGTGAGAAGAATTCAGGAAAGTCCACTGGGAGGACTGAGGAGTCTGAAGAGGAGCCATCAAACCCTAAGGTGGTAGTCCATGATGACGATAGTGATGAAGAGTCCGAGAGAGAGACTACTAGAGGGTGCAACTATGGGGCATTTCAAAGGTGCAAGCCCCCAACCTTTGACGGTAACGGCACTGCTACTGCCGCTCATCGTTGGGTCAGAGAGATGGAAGCGGTACTGGAAATTAGTGAGTGCCGCGAGGATCAAAAAGTTAAGTTTGCCACTCATTCCTTCGTTGACTCAGCGTTATGCTGATGGGACAATATTGTCCAGGCTGAGGGGAAGCGATCGATAGCCAAGATGAAGTGGTCGGAGTTGAAGGAGTTAGTGCTGGAGGAGTATTGTCCCCATCGGGAATTAGACAAGATTGAAAAAGAGTTCTTGTATTTGAAGGCTGGGAACATGACTCATCAAGAGTATACCTCCAAGTTCAATGAACTTGCAAGACTTGTGCCAGACATGGTGACACCTGCGTCCAGGAAGATCAAAAGATACATACAGGGTTTGCCTGTGGACATCAGGAGGCACATGATTGCAGCCAGACCGGGTACGTTTAGGTCTGTGGTGGACTTAGCTGGGAGGTTGTACGATGAGAGAGACCCAGTGCCTGTACAGAAGAAGGTGGAGAAATGGAATGGAACAAGAATGGAAATGGGAAGAGGTTCGGAGGTGATAACTTTCGGAATGGAGAGAAGAGGATGAGGGTTGAAGATCAGTCTGGGAGACAGGGAAATACTGGTGAAGGAGGTGCTTGTAGAAAATGTGGAAAAGGTCATTCAGGGGAGTGCAGAGTTGGGACGGGAAAATGTTTCAAATGTGGAGGCGAGGGCCACTATGCTAGGGATTGCAAGGCAGGGAAGTGTTACGTGTGGCGAGATGGGTCATGCGGGAAGAGACTGTAAGAAAGGAAAACCAGAAGGATCAGGAACGGTTAAAGCTGGAGAAAGGGAAGGGGTGACGGTTCAAAGGCGAAGGCGAGGGCATTCAACATAACTCGCGAGGAGGCCAGGGCAGACCCAGAAGTAGTTTCAGGTATGTTTCTGGTAGACCATGAATATGCTTCTGTGCTCTTTGATTCTGGTGCTAGTAGGAGTTTTGTGTCTGCTGCCTTTTGTCGTTTGTTGCATGATAAGAGTAGAAAGTTAGATGAGCCTTTCTATGTAGAAACAGCCATTGGTAAGTCCACTAAGGTAACTGAGGTGGTTGAGGATTGCCTGATTGAGTTAGAAGATTGTAAGTTCCCTGCTAGGTTGCATGTTATGGCCTTAGGAGGTTTCGATGTGGTGTTAGGCATGGATTGGTTAGCTACCTATGAAGCCAATATAGTATGTAGTAAGAAGATAATTCGTCTAACAGCGCCCGATGGTAGTTCTGTTACGGTTCGTGGAGATAAGGTGTGTTGTGTACCGAAGGTCGTGTCGATGATCACAGCTGAAAAGTACTTGAGACGTGGGTGCAGCGCTTACTTGGCCTATGTAAAAGATGTGGATGCGCCAGAGCCACAATTATCAGACGTGCCAGTAGTGCGCGAGTTTCCTGACGTCTTTCCTGAAGACCTGACCGGTGTGCCGCCTGACCGCGAAATCGAATTCCAAATTGATTTGCTACCGGGAGCTCAACCTGTCGCTAAAGCACCGTATCGATTAGCTCCTTCGGAGATGGTAGAACTGAGGGACCAGTTGCAAGATTTATTGGATAAAGGCTTCATCCGACCGAGTATCTCTCCATGGGGTGCTCCGGTTTTATTCGTCAAGAAGAAAGATGGTAGCATGCGGATGTGCATTGACTATCGCGAGCTCAATAAGCTGACCGTAAAGAATCGGTATCCGTTACCAAGGATCGACGACCTGTTCGATCAACTTCAGGGTGCCAGCTGGTTTTCAAGAGACCTGCGGTCTGGTTATCACCAACTGAAGGTGAAAGAACAAGACATTCCTAAGACAGCATTCCGTACGCGTTATGGACACTATGAATTTCTCGTCATGTCCTTTGGTTTAACCAACGCGCCAGCTGCTTTCATGGACCTCATGAATAGGGTATGTCGGCCGATGTTGGATAAATCGGTGATAGTGTTCATTGATGACATCTTGATTTATTCAAAAAGCGAAGAGGAACATGCCGATCATATCCGAGAAGTATTGGAGACACTCAGAAATGAGAAGTTATATGCTAAGTTCTCTAAATGCGCGTTTTGGCTTCGAGAAGTTCAATTTCTGGGTCATGTGGTTAATCCTGAAGGGATCAGGGTGGACCCTGCAAAGGTTGAAGCGGTGATGCAATGGGAACCTCCAAAGACGCCATCCGAAATTCGCAGTTTCTTAGGCTTGGCAGGCTACTATAGGAGGTTTATCCAGGATTTCTCCAAGATAGCTTCTCCTTTGACAAAGTTGACCCGAAAGGACGTGAAGTATGAATGGGGTACTGATCAGGAGAACGCCTTCCTAGAACTGAAGATGAGGTTAACTCAAGCCCCTGTCTTGACGTTACCTGAAGGGAACGAGGATCTGGTGGTGTACTCGGATGCCTCGTATGCAGGATTGGGTTGCGTGTTGATGCAACGAGGGAAGGTGATAGCCTATGCTTCTAGACAATTAAAGGTTCACGAGGCCAATTATCCTACCCATGATTTGGAGTTGGCTGCGGTGGTGTTTGCATTGAAGATTTGGAGGCACTACCTGTATGGGGTGAAGTGCACCATCTTCACTGATCATAAAAGTCTAAAGTATTTCTTTGAACAAAAGGAACTCAATATGAGGCAGAGGAGGTGGTTGGAACTGATCAAGGATTATGACTGCGAAATTCATTATCATCCAGGCAAAGCCAATGTGGTTGCTGACGCCCTTAGCCGAAAAGGACGACCCGAACCAATTCGGGTGAGGGCTTGCCAGATAATCATGACGCCTGATGTTATGAAACAAGTGAGGGAGTTCCAGGATGAGGCATTAAGAGAGGACAGAGTTAACTCTGAAAGGATGAAAGGACAAGTTTCAGATTTGGGGGAAAACACCTTGGGAGTTAGAACCCGATCTGGGCGAATGTGGATCCCTCTCTATGGGAATTGAGGGAGAAAATCATGGATGAGGCTCACAAAACTCGATATTCCATACACCCCGGTGCCACGAAAATGTATCAAGATCTGAAGAAAGATTACTGGTGGCCGGGAATGAAGCGAGACGTGGCTAAGTACGTGAGCAAGTGTTTGACTTGCCTGCAAGTGAAGGCAGAACACCAAAAGCCATATGGGAAGATCCAGCCTTTGGATATCCCTGAATGGAAATGGGAACACATCACAATGGACTTCATCACAAAGCTGCCTCGCACGGCGAGGGGAAGCGACGCAATCTGGGTGATTGTTGACCGTCTAACAAAGAGCGCCCATTTCCTACCAATTCGTGAGACGTATTCCTCTGAGAGGTTGGCAGAGCTATTTATCAAGGAGATCGTGGCTCGTCACGGTGTGCCAGTGTCTATCGTTTCGGATAGGGACACGCGGTTTACGTCCAAGTTCTGGAAGAGGTTTCATGACTCAATGGGGACTAGACTGCATATTAGTACGGCTTACCATCCCCAGACAGATGGTCAGTCGGAAAGGACGATCCAAACTTTAGAAGACATGCTACGAGCCTGTGTAATCGACTTTGGAGGAAGTTGGGATGAGCACTTACCGTTGGCAGAATTCTCATATAATAATAGTTACCATGCCAGCATTGGTATGCCACCTTACGAGATGTTGTACGGTAGGAAGTGCAGAACGCCCGTGTGTTGGGGTGACATCGGGCAAAAAGAATTGGGGAGTCTTGAAGTATTGAGGTCACAACTGAGAAGTTAGATAAGATTAAGGCGTTCATGAAGGCCGCAAAGGATCGCCAGAAGTCTTATGCTGATAAGAGGCGTAGACCGATAGAATTTGAAGTTGGTGACAAGGTTATGCTCAAGGTATCGCCCTGGAAAGGGATCATCAGGTTTCGAAAAAGGGGAAAGTAAGCCCAAGATTCATAGGGCCATTCCGTATTATCGCAAGGGTAGGAGAAGTGGCCTACAGATTAGAACTACCTGATGAGTTGAGTGGAATTCACCCTACGTTCCACGTATCTCATCTCAGGAAATGTCTGGCAGATAATGATGCATTTGTACCATTAGAAGACATTGAAGTCGATGAACGGCTAAATTATGTAGAGCAGCCGGTGGCCATCCTTGATTGGAAAGAGAAGCACTTACGGAATAAAGTGGTTCCACTAGTACGAGTACAATGGAGACACAGAAAAGGATCAGAATCTACGTGGGAGACCGAGGAGGAGATGAGGAAATTTTATCCTCAGTTGTTTGATGACTGACAGGTTTCGAGGACGAAACCTAAATAAGTGGGGGAGACTTGTAACACCCCGAAAAGTCGAAACGAGTCATTAAGGATAATGGGCTTAAATAATGGGTATTTAATAAAAGAAGGAAATGGGTTATGGGCCAAATTGGGTTTATGGACAAGAGCCTAAGTGATTAAGGCCCATAATCAGCCCTTAAGCACCCAAAACCAGCTTCATCTTCCTCATTACAACCCTAGCCACCAAATTCGTAGAGAGAGAAAGTAGAGAGAGAAAGTGAAGAAAACTCAAGATTTGAAGCTTCTAAGGTGAAGAGATTGAAGATCTGGGTGTTGGAGCATCAAGATCTAAGAAAGAAGCAACAAATCCAGGTAAGAATCGACCTCTAAACCCTTCTGTAGATCAAACCCGGATTCTAGGGTTTTGGGTTTTGAAAAGTTGCAAAGAATCGCATAAAGGTCACATTTTTACGTATGAAAACATGTATAAAGCTTAGATTTAGCCTCATGGATGATAAACTAAGGGATTGGACGTAAAAAGTTATGATTTTGGGTTAAAAACGGTCTGGTCCGTAATTTTTATGCGATCTGCGAAACTGTGTGTTCATCCAGCGAATTTGCATATTCAATCAGCGAAACTGTGGATCTTCCTGCGAAACTATAGTTTCGCAGGTAGTTTCGCAGACATGGTTTTCCAACGAAAGTTGGGCGAAACTGGCAGTGAAACTGGCAGCGAAGATGCCAGCGAAACTGCCAGCGAAGGTGCTAGCGAAACTAGCAGCGAAACTGCTGGTGAAACTAGCAGCGAAACTGTTGGCGAACCTAGCTGCGAAATTGCTGATCTTGCAGCGAAATTAGCAGCGAATTTAGGCAGAAATTAACCCCTTTAAGTGTTAGCTATTCTGCAGGCTGTGTAGAGTGATCCTAGCCTTGTAAGCTTAGCCTAGAAGTTATTCGTGATATCCAGGTGAGTTCTAGATCCCCTATTTTATAAGTTTTTCCATGTTTTGGGGCTATTATGCATACTAAATTTACTTTTTAAATGACCAAGATTTTAAGGGGTTTTAACAGGAAGAACGATTTTTCTATAAGTAAACCTGCTATATAAATCCTTAATTATAAAAATTTTTCGCGCTGACCTGGCAGCCCGGCCCCAGCCAGGGGCGTTGCCCCTTGGACCCCACTAGGGGCTGCTGCCCCTAGGACCCCGCTGTCAGGGGCTGCCGCCCCCGAACCCCCGCTGTCCCGCGGCGGGTCGGTTATGTTTTATGATGATTTGTACTTGGTATGTTGTGTACTTAATAAATTAAGTATTATATACTAAAGTGGAAGATGATATTAATGAAAAGCGAAACTTAATGAATGTTACCCCCGGGCCCGTTTGATGATGTAAAGTCTTGCAAGCACTATGATAGACTTCACTTATGTGAGTCTGATGTATGATGATGGATCTGTATTCATGAGCGGGCTATGTGCCTTGCAGTGTGGATCAACTGTCGGGGGTTAGCTACCGTTTCATGTGTACCGACAGGGATTGACATTTGTTGTCGATCAACATGGAGCTCTTGCTTTGTGCAATCTCATTTATGATGAAAGTGAAAGATAATGAAAGAATGAAAGATAATGAACATGCTTATTATGATGCAAGTAATGTTATGTACTATGTTGTATGCATGGTCATTATATGAAGGATAAAGTTTATATTTTCTTATAATATTTAAAACTAGAACTCGCTCAGCGAAGCTGACTTTTATGCATAATAGTTGGCAGGTAAGTGCTGATGCTGAGGATGGCACACGGAGCTACTTGGGGAGCTATGGATGGCATTCAAGTTTATGAAAATCTTTATTGTAATTTAAGGACAAGTAATATGTTTTGTTTACAATTAAATGACAAATGTATGAGTACGATGGGTTTTCAAAGGTTTAAATGAATGTCTAATTATTTCCGCTGCAATGTTTTATTATTAAACTGATTTTATGCTATGATTAACCAACTGTGAGGCTTTCCGGGAACGGGGTCTTACACTAACATTTAAGGGAGTGCAACGGGTCAAACCCGCACCGGACCACCTAGAACCGGCCCGAACCAATGATCGAAATGTACAAGATTTAAGGATAAAAAACCGGACCATATAAAGATGGGTCGGCCTAACGGTCGATTCTACTAATTGGGTCGGACCGGTCCGAAAAAAGAATTATGTTGCTTTATTGAGCTAGAACTAAACACACTAAAATAAAATAATATGATACTTGAACACATTAAAACAATAATGTGTCAAGAAAACTTACAAATAAGAAAATATGTAATTTTAAAAATCCTTAATAACAAAAAAGATCTTTATAATGAAACAAAATAATAAAATAAATACACCAAGGTTTTTCATTCGATCTTCATTTACTCTCTAGTCACGCACATAACCGATGTTATCATAAATTTCTAAAAAGATTAAGTTAATTATTAGAAACTCAAAAGATTTAATTAATTTTATAGCATATCTTATTGATTTTCTTTCTTGTCATTCGAACTCAATCTTGCATACAAATCAAAGCATCAACAATAGTAGGGGATAGTGAAGTTCTAGACGATTTCACCACCCGTCCGCCCGTACTAAAAGCCGACTTTGAAGCTATGGTTAAAACTACAATAGCTAAAATATGTAAAGTAGAATAAAGTAAAAAAATTAACGTATACTAAAATTTGTTAAATATGCTATAATAATAATGAATAATACCTTTTGTCATCTTTGAAAGAGTCGGATATCGAGACGAATTTACCTTCCACCATATCAATATATCAAAATTATCAGTATTATATTCAAGGTTATCCTTTACATACTTTATTAATTATGATTTATTAATATAGGAATGAACTCCACCACCTCGATATCGTTAAAAACCATAAAAAAAAAGAATTATCAGCAATTTGAAATTGTTCATATTTTTTTATATTTATTAAATCGGTCTTTTGGGTTATACAAGCTTTCATCGGCCCGAACTAGCCCGGACCAAGGATCGAAATACCTAAAAATTTAGGACCACAGACCAGACCATGTGTATGTATAATGGTTTGAGCCGGTCCGCTCTTTGGTTTTTTGGTCCGGTTTTTCGGGCCGGCCCGTATTATACTCACCCCTACTTTCATGTGTCCCCATAATTGCTCTTTTGTTAGAATAGGAAGATCACATACTCGTTCTATACTCGTGAAAATAATAAAAAGTAATTTTATGCACGCTTACTTGACCTTATACATGTTTCAAATGTATCGGGTTTCGAGTATTCCCATCATGTTCGAGTTTGACTATCATCCTTAGACACGAATCACTATTTTTGTTAAGAAACTTTCATAGTTTCATCCTTTCACATTAGCATAGTTTTGGCCTTCAAACTTCTCGAGTTTTCCAAACTTGCTCATCATGCCACTCATGAATTCTTTAGTCGTCACGAATAATAGAATATTTTGCTTCTTCATTGATTTAAAAAGTTTAACTAAAGTATTTCGTGCATACGTGAAATCAATAATTAGATAACACACATATCGACCTCCAAAAGACCTTGTATACCCTTACCTTTTGACAATGTGCACCAATATACTTCTTGTCAAACCAATCACAGTTGTAGTCCAAGCCTTCACACCAATATTGTCTATTTTGTTGACTGCTAGCTTTATTGATGGTTACTTGATGAATGTTTCATAGAATGTCATGTATAAAATTCTCTCATCTACAACTTAAAAGCCTAAATGTATCCATTGTATTTCGTGTCATGGTGCAACATTTCTCCCCTAGACAAGTGTAGGAAATTAATATCTACTTTCGCATTCGACATTGTGGGATGGTTAAAAGACTAAACAAATTTGAGAGCGTAGACCCAAGAAGAGGTGCAAACTGAAAAGACGTGGGTAGTTGAGACTTAGAACGATGGCTATTATTATGACTTGTTCTTTCATGAATATGCGATTTAGATATATTATATATACACTAATTACCAACTTTGTTATGCGTAATTGGTTGTACCATATGCTAAATGAGTTGTACTCAGATTTCTTTTGTTCTTTTTTGTAATCTTTAACTTTTTGTTTTAAGTTTTTAACCCAATATTTTTACATTTTGTACAATTTATCCCCGATATTTTTATACTTTCAACTTTGGTCTCTTATACTTTTCATATTTCAATTTTTTTTTTCGTTTTACGTTTCGGTCCAAATTTTGCGAGTTAACACGCCGTAGCGTGTGTGTCCTATATCGACTTACTTATTGTTTTCAGATATTTTACGTTTCGTTTGCGTGGTTCAATGTTTTTACGTCTACTTTCATTCGGTTTTATATCTTTGGTTTTTAATTTATTTTTTAATAGGAGCAATTTTGATGTTGATGGTCACTGATAGTGTGTGTCATTGGTGTTACTTGAAATAGTTTTCCGCCCCCGCTGCAATGCGGGGAGCTTAATACTAGTTTGTTTCTAATATGTTGGAACCTTTGTATCTATAATGATAGATACAAATGAGTGAACGCCTTGTAATTAGTGTAATAAACCTACTCAAAATGGGTTAATAACACTTATGTAACCTGTCATAAATCTACTTAACTATATAAAACAAAATTAGAAAACGTGTTCAAAAACAAATTTTCATTTTGAGATACATGAACTAATTGTAGAATATCAATAACAGTTCGTTAACACTATACGTATATATTATAGATACAAAGAATGTCGCATGTGGTGTACGTAAATTCGAATTGTCATCATTACTCTATGATTGTTGAAGATGGAAAATGAATAGTCCCCTTTTGACTTTTTAAAGTTTTTTCACATTAGTTTTAAGTTTCTTTCATTTTTGACATTAACTTTTGTTATTTAATTTTGGCTACTAATAGGGATTTCAATTACAGCAAACGTGCTATTTATAATGAAACTTTATTTTATCAAGTTTGGCCACTAGAGTTTAGTATTTTATATTTTAACCGTCGATTTGTTCTCTGAATTTGACCACTAAAGCTTATGATTTTAGAGATTGGCCACCGATTTGTTTTTTACCTTAACTATTAAAGTTTAGGATCTTAAAGTTTGGCCACTAAAATATTTATGTTAAAATTTTCTTTTTTTGAATTTGACCACTAAAGTTTAGTATCTTTGAGTTCGCTGCCAAAATTTGATTTTATGGTTTCCGACGAACTGGACAAATACTAACCAAAGTTACGCAACATTACGTATGGGACAATTGACCTGACTTTTGTCATATTGCGCGTGACTTTGGCCTTTAAAGTATTGTGGAGTAGTGGGAGAGAAGCCAGAATGAGCATTCGATCTGATCTTACCTGCATATAAAGAATAGTTGGGAAGACGAAGCGAGAGAGTGTAAAGTATTGAATATGAGAGTTTGGACTCTAATTTTTTTTACTTTAGTCAACAAAGTTTAGATTCTTAGAGTTTGACCACTAAACTATTTATAGTAATGCTTTATTTATTTTTTTTCAATTTCCACCACTAAAGTTTAGTACCTTTAAGTTTCACAACCAAACTTTGATTTTGTGGATCCTGACGAGCCAAACAGATAATGACTAAAGCAACGCAGCGTTGCGTCTGAGAAAATTTACCAAACTCCGCCGCATAACGCGCGAAAAAAAAACTAGTTCAATATGAATTCAACGAATCACCATCTAATTCATGTTGGGTATTAAAACAATTATACTACTAGTTTTTAATCTTGAATTTTGTTTTCTATATATAGAAAACATAGAAAACCTTTTCTTAGAGAAAATTGTAAAAATAGTCCCCGTGGTTTGATCATATTGCAAGTTTGGTCCCCAGATTTTAAAAATTGCAAATTTAGTCCAAACATTTGAAAGTTTGTTGCAAATTTAGTCCCCACCGTTAGTGCCCATTAGCTTTTAACGATCTGGGGACTAAATATGCAATATGATCAAACCATAGGGACTAATTGTGCAATTTGCTCAAAAAATAAAAAAAAATTGAAAATCAAATAAAACATAAAAGAAATTAAAATCAAACATAATAAATTCAAATAAGCATCAATAATAGATTTTAATTAATTTTTTAAAAAATAAAATAAAGGTTAAAAAATCAAATCAAATTCAAAACTAAATAAAAGTAAAAACAAAACGTATGTTAAAAGAGAAAGCAAAAAGTATTGAAAAAGAAGTATGTGATTATAGTAAAAAGTTAAATAAAAACCAAATAAAAATTAAAAATACAATCGAATAAATATTTATAAAATTCATAATAAATATTGAAAAAATCATATTAAAGTTAAAAAATAAAAAAGCGGTTCGATTTTATTTTTTGATTTTTGGATTTATACTTTCACAAGGTTTTTGTATTCTTCGATTTAGTCATGAGATATGAACTTTTAAATTTTAATTTTTAATTTTATATAATTTTTTAGTTTTTTTTTAATTTTTGAGAAAATTACGCAATTGGTCCCTATGGTTTGACCATATTGCATGTTTAGTCCCCAGATCGTTAAAAACTAACTGACACTAACGGTGGGGACTAAATTTGCAACAAACTTTCAAATGTTTGGACTAAATTTGCAATTTTAAAAATCTGGGGACCAAACTTGCAATATGATCAAACCACAAGGACTATTTTTGTAATTTTCTCCTTTTCTTATTTAAAATAAATGGACTCCTTAATTAAAGGATATGTAACAAACAGAAGTCCAGTCTCCTTGATGGACCGTAAAAATACATGTATACGTATGCATGAGCGTATGAGTGTTAGATTCAATAACCAATAATCTGATTTAGTGTTAGGGTTGAGTCTGTCTGCTTGAGGCTAACATTGCACTACATTGCTCCTTGTGGACGATATCATCCCGTTTGCATGGATTCTGCAATTTTAGGTATACAATAATAGTCACTAGGCTGGTCTTTTCAACCCAACCCAGTTATTTACGAAGGAGTCGATTATGGTTATGGTACATCCCTAAAAGATTAACCGGATCAAAACTTTTTCATACTATATTTATTACATGGTTTGTATACAAGACTCAAAGAAACTCATATGACAAGAGAGGTTAAAAGACGAGAACTGTAAAATATAAATATACGAATTGCTACGAGTAAAACCCACAAGTAGTACGTGTTCTAGGATAGTTTGAGTGCCATTTCCCGAAGAAGAGCTCGTTTCTGTGACGCACTTATCAAGTGATTCGTTTCAGCATTTGCCAGCACATCAGCTACGATAGCTGCTGCATGACCAAGAGGTTCCTCTGAAGATCTTTTCAGCATGAAGGCCTAATCATCACCAAACCCAACAAAACTTCAGCTCATTATATAAGCCCCGGGTTAGACAATGTGAATCAGTAATAAAAAGAAAAGACTAATGACTTCAACTTTTTATATAGTTAAATGAATTAATGCTAAGTTAAGGTGATAGAATGGAAGTCAGGCAGGTTGGGTAACGGGTCAAGAAATGTAATTTTCTGGTACGAGTGGTTGACCAGCAAAATTATTTGTCCAAAATAAGCAATTAAATCAACTTCCTCTCACAAATTCAGATAACAAGGTTTATTTCAGCCATTGATAACGTGACCAGTTTAATAGAGAATTATGGTAAGAAAAGCAAATAATTACGTCCACATTAGAGAGAGAGAGAACCTGGCCATGATGTGAAATGGTTAATGTGCATGGTGACTGCATCCATGGTTCACCATCTATTTGAACAGGCAACTGAGCAAGAAGCTGAATTTTAATGGTCCGGCCTTGTGCAAGCCTCCGAGCTCTAGAAAGCCCTACCTGGGAATTATTTAATATACTTCCTCTTTAAATTTAAATAGGAAAAATAAAAAGTAAAGAAAACAATTTGTTTCCTCATGTCAACAATATGTGTGGTTAAAATGAGGGAACTAGAAACAAAGAGAGTTATAGTCCCAGCTAATTGCATAAAAGGTAACCAACTTCCAAGTAAATTGATATAAGGTTATCTAATCTGTTGACCGCTAACGGCCAAAATTTTGAATTTGCAGACGTGATAGTAACTTTTGACCATGTTGGCCTTTTTTCAAGGGATGACACATGAAAAAAGATTGTCTTAGGTAATTACCTGAAATCAATATTTCTAAAACTTCCATGTTTTTTTGCCTAAAATAAGTTGGTTACCAGAAGAGAAATCAGAGTACCTTAACAGCAAATGCAATATAAACTGCATTTGTGAAGTGATGTTACCTGAAGCTTCCCAAGATGCCAGGTCCCTGATATGCTCACAACTTCAAGTATCTTATCATGCATAGATTGAGGATCAAGATTGTCATAGTTATCATCTTCATTTTGCCACAAGTCTACACCACCCATATAGCTTCCAATATTGACAACAAGAACACCCTCAGCATCCTGGAAAAGGTAAACCATAAAAATTATTTACAAGTAATAGAATAACTGAAATTATCTTGGATAATAATAGGGGGTCGACCCACAAACAAGATTTTTGTAGTGATAACAAAAAAAGTTTATCCAATTCTAATTTAAAAAGACACATCAACTGGCCCTGCTAAAGGTAAGGTCAGAGATTGTGTGATTGATGTGTAAATAATATGAATAACAGAATATATCTCTTGGACAAATATTTTCTTGGATGGATGTTGTTTCTTTCTGATGAAAACCTGTTGAACTAACCTCAGGGACCTCAACATCAACGCCATCAACCTCCACTTTAACTTGCCAAGGGTAATCTGCAAATGTTCTATCCATAATGGTCCTAGCACCTTCTCTAGCATACAAAACTTTATTCATAAACTGCAACCATAAACAAATTAATTTCAGCTTAGTAAGATGAATTAATCACAGGGAAGAAAATATGACCAACTGCCACTTAATGAATGCACATCATTGGCCATTTAAGCCACATCTAATTCCAAGTGAATACAATACACAATGATAAAGTGATTCACTTGAATGTGTTCGAAAATGAATGATAAAGAACTAGTTAATATATTCTATATAGTCAGCGACATTAAGTTAATAACATGTGCCCCACCCCAGTTCTACCAGAGTGAAAGAACAGAAAAAATAAATTGAATCAAATGAGCCATATATGGATTCTTTGTATTAAGCGAGCATTCCAGGCATTATTTAACAGATATGCTTTGGCCAGTTTGTAATACTAACTTCTTTCTGTTGACCCTATATATACATTTACGAGGGAAAGAGCATATAATGGCACACACACCTGGTTATAGAACTTCTCTGGATTCTCTTCCCTCAGATTGTGAATTTCTAGAGCAACCTTTGCATCACATCCTACCCCTGTAGTAACATGTTTTAAGAGCATCCATGCGATGAGATGATAACAAAATCAGGTATAACATGAAAGCCTATAAAAAATGATTTTTGATTTATTCTAAAGAAATCACATTTCACGTACCAAGATAATTATTCATAAATTTTGGGGCACGAAGCTGTTTTCCCTTTTGGTTTGTTATAGAAATCTTCCAACGATCAAGAATGGTTACAGCTGCATGCTCTATGTCTTGCAGCATTGTGCAGAGGCCTCCTTGTCTCTCCACAGAACCCAAACCGCCTCCCCAACCTAGAACTCTAGCCAGGTCATTTCCAGTTCCAGCTGGCAAAATAGCAACTGGCGGGGGAGAAACAAAATTCTGCTTTTCAATGGCATCTAGTACCCATCCAACCGTCCCATCCCCGCCACATACAAGAACTCTGAAATTGGGTACTTTTCTAAACAGATAAAGACCAACTTCCGGACCCTCTGTTGAGCTCAACTCAAAAACCTAGAAAAATTTAAAGCACCATTATTTTCAAAAATAGTCAAATAGGCACACATAACTATGAAGCGCCCTTTTGATGATGAGCAAGTAGCTAAATTAATCATTGTAAAGTTGACTTGTAAGAGAATGTTTGGCATGAGTTTGCTATTCCTGTACACATTCTCAAATTCCCTTTTCCATTTAAAATATACTACGAGCAGCATTAGGTTCAAAAGGTTAAAAACTAAGGTTTACTTGTATTTGTGTAACAAAAAAAAGAACAATCTAAGTTAAATCTAAAGACATGCACATGAGCTATCTCTTAAGAGTAATAACTTTGAGCGCAACGCAAAACATCTAAGTTTAAGAATATAACAATTACAAATTTATTCTCTCTCCATAATTTGAGAGATGAAATGGCATATTTTTGCCAAATTCAGCAGTTACAGAAATGATAAAGCTCGTTATTGGCCCAATTAAATAGCTGAGAAAGAAAACCTTCATAAAAGCATGCCCCGTGAGTATTTTAAAACTTCATAATAGAGGTCAATTTCAATACTATCATTTAAAAATGGGTCGATATGGGTTGTGTTTAATCTCAAAAGACTCAAATTGAAGGAGTTTGCTATTAGAGGAAGAATCAAATGGGTCAAACCGTCTACAAAAGGGAACCTCCTAAATTCTTTTTATTAACATACTATTTTTGCAATCATGGTTAACGCACTAACTATTCATATAAGCAATTAAGATTGTTTGACCTAGCCCTTACAACCTGAGAGAGTTTTGACATATACCCCCTTACTCGGCCACCAGACCCACCCACCTAGCCACTTGTACTTTACTACTTATGATGAACTGACCTGAACAGGATTCAAGAGTATATTCATCCGAAGCCTGAGTGAATCTCCGCGTTGAGCACCACTCTTCTTGTTAATAAAGACTAAAAGAGGTCTTGCATCTGGACCCAGATCAGTTAACTCATACTTCTGCTTCATTCCTGCTATGTAGGACTCATCTCTTTGACTATTTGATAAGCTTCTTTTAAAACTCAACTTTCTACCAAACTTTTTGACCACATCACCATTTTGTTGTTCACTTGTACCCTCTATGTTTATGTTCCCATTTTGGTTTTCTTGTGTTTTATTTGAGGCATCATTTACTAAATTACTGTCTACTGTGCGTTCTGTGGATGATTCCCCTACACCACCATTACTACTTTCCATAGAGACTTCATTTCCTTGCTTTGTTTTCTTGCTTTGGTTTCTAATAGTAGCCCGTACAGAAGATGCAATCTCATTGGCTCCGTGAGTGATAGAACTCAAGATTCCACCTGATGAAGACCGACTCAATTCCTTAACATGAAGAGGTGACACAATTAGCCTTCTAAACGGGCCCAAATCACAAACATCACCTGTGTCACTATAAAGACCACTATGACAGTCAACATGAACCAACCGTTGACACCATAAGCAACACCATATTGGTGAGCCACCAATAAAAGAAGTGCTACAAGGCTCTTCACAATGGCTGCAAAATGAGATTTCATCAGGTTGGTCAACCACCTCGGTCCATCGGATAGCCCATACGTGCAGTACATGTGTAGCCCCAATCATAGATACACATTTACAATCTCTGTGAGCCTTTTTTGAACAACTGAGGTGGGCTGCAGCCCCACATATGCTACAACGGTGAATAAAACTATCTGAAGCTGCCATGGGTCCAAGAGACTGGGAGGATGACAGTGATTTTAAGCACACACAACAATTAAAGTTTTTACCACGTGATCCAGGCTCCAGATACCATGTATGAGCAGCTAGAGGAACCTTGTTTCTTGATTTTGGATCCTTCTTTTTTCTTGCACTAGCTTTCATCAAACTCAAACTGTTGTTTCTTCTCCATTGAAGAGCAGTATACACAATAGTTAGGATACCAATAACGCCAGCAACAAAGCAAGAGATGATGAAGATACGCGATTCAGCTAATTCAGATGGATTCTTGTTTATCCATGCAGGAGGTAAAATCTCAGGTTGGCTGTAGTCATCCATCCTCTAATTTCGAGTATTATGCATTATACAAATTCTACCTCATATACTTTTGATATAAATGATGCCCGCATTTGATGCCATCATGCAGATATTGAGAATCCCCGTGTAGGATTACTAAGTTTAGAGAGAATCCAACATGTAAAGATTAGTTTACAATTTCTTAAAGCCGTCCTGCAATCTGCAAAATGATTTTCTTCAAAACTTAATCTGGAAGTAGATAACCCTAGACCTTTCTTTTTCTGAGAAGAACTTAATTACAGAAGTATATCACCTACAGAACACCAATAAATCGTGTGATCATGAGATAGAGAGATATCAAATCTGACAGACAATAATAACACCAAATGCTAAAACATTCAAAAACCCTAATCTTCACCCATGTCTCCATTTGTGTTCAACCAAATTTATGCCAGTCAAATTTTCCTACCACCCAAACCCCCACACCCTACAACCAGCAATAGTTGCGCCTACAATCAAAAACCCTAACAAACACATGTCCAAATTCTCTGTCACCAATGATTTCAACAATAACTAAACTACAATAAACCCTACTTCAGAAACAAAATTCTATGTTTCCAGTTAACAAAACGTCTATACGGTGATCATTACCATCTAACAATCTCTTATTCCCCAATTTCCACAAAACTAAAGTCGAAACAATCACACACGCACACAAATCATCGGAAACTGCAAACACAAACAATTAATCATCCAAACATGAAGATGAATACTTACAAACTGTATATATATATATGTCCGTAATGATCCAAAGAACAGAAAACGACTTCGATTGGAAGAGTGAGGCGATAAACCCTAAGATGAAACGATTATCAGAATCACGCAAACAGCAAAAGGCGAAAAGTAACAAATAGCATCGATTGCATTCAGATTACTATACAGATCTGTGCGTATATCTTTCCCTTTTGGCTATATATAGGTACGATCATGTGTATGTATAGATGATGTGATGTTATTTATTTCGAAATATTTTTGGGGGAAAAAGAAGATTCAGATTCCTTCCAGTTTTGTGTGCGCGCGATCACGCCCCGATTAGTTCGTGGCGATGGAATAAGAGGGCTGACGTGGCGATGGAAAAGAGGTGGGACCCACGCACGTCTTTTCGAATAGAAGGTAAACAACCATAGGACCGGTCGATCTGGCTGGTTAAACTGGAGTTGGACATTTTATCGGTTTGGTTGTTCTTGTAAGTTTAACCGCAACTAAGAAAGTTGACGTGTTTTTTACTTTTGTGTTTATACTGGGAAAACCGTTGAATCGAGTCAACTTGGAATTCTAGTGATAGATTTCAAAGTGAACTAGGCGACTTAAATGTGAACTAACTGCTCAAACCGTATTCGTAGATTTTAATTTTCATATTTTATAAAGTCATGCGTAGTGATTATTTTTTATTTTACAACATCTTTTGTTACTTTAGCGTTACGTCAGACCTTTTTACTCTATCTTTCATTTTTAGTTCACATTTCACTTTTTCGTTTTTTTAAATATTTTCTTTTTTTTAAAGAAAAAGTTAAGATTAATTTTAAATATTTTTTAATGTTTATTACAAAATAACGTATAACTATAGATTGATTTAATAAAAGATAAACATTAAATAATAATAATAACATATGATTAAAGCTAAGATTAAATAATAAAATATGGTGAGATTTTTGATCTCTATATTGCAAGAAAAAGAGACAGGGGAGGTAACAGATTTGGTTTTATTTCTATGTTTGATGTTAAAGACAAGAATGAATTGCTCAAGAACCTTCGTGGTATTCGTATGGGTGATTATAAACTTTGGTTCAACATCGCTCGTTTCGTGCTAGAAGATGGCGAGATTAATACAAACAGGGAGAAGAATATTCCTACAAAGACTTTTAATACTAACTCTAAGGAGGGTGCAGGTCAGACGAAATCGATTAACATTGACAGCCATGTCAACGCGTTTTCTACGCTGCATGGGAGAGCGTTGGTCGCTAGGATGATTAATGTCGAAGCTTTGAAAAACATTTACGTGATTTTGAACAACATTTGTCCTAGTTTTGGTTCTGTTCAATATTTAGGAGGATTGGATATTCTTTTATCCTTTGAAGATGCAGAGAAGGCTTTGTTGGTGCATGATACTGCCATAACCATGAAAGACCATTTTTCAGCCATCACTTTCTGGGAAGGACAATGCTTCAGTTTCGAAAGACTTGCCTGGTTGAAGATACAGGGTATTCCTCTGCACCTTTTAACTAATGAAGTTATTGATATGGTTGGAGGTTTGTTTGGAACGATTGTGCACAAAGCTAACAGGTCAGAGAACGATCGTGATCTGTCCTTCGAATATGTCGGTGTCCTTGTCGGAGATGGCAAGAGGATTTCCGAGGAAATTACTTTGAACTGGAAGAATAGAAGGTTTTGGATTTGGATTATGGAGGAGTTGGGTGATTGGGTACCAGATTTTGTAGTAGTTAATACCGCTCAACAGGATGATGGTTCGATGAATTCGGATTCAGAAATGGAGGATGATGATACTGGGGAGTCAGAGTCGGAAGATGTCCTGGAAACTGTTTCGGAAAAGTCACCTGAAAGTGATGACGTCATCATCGGTGGTGTGGAGGACGTAAGAAAGGAAACTATTGATGGCTCATTTAATGACAATTATGATGTCCATTCAAAGTTAATTAAGGATGGGAATGTATTTGAGAGTTTGGTCAACGAGGAGTTTACTCCTGCTGCAAAATTTGATTTTGAACAATCTTTGGAGATACCCCTTAATAGCCCCTCTACTTCTAAGGTTTCCAAACGTAAAAAATACAAAAAGAATGAGGTGGGCCGGTCCAGTACTAACTATGTTAGTAGTAACGAAAGTTTAAAAGTGGTCAAAAAGCCCAAAAGTGATGAGGATATTTTTGGACTTAATTCGTTATTGGGCCTAAACGAAAACAATACAGTACCGATGGTTAATGTTTCTGATGAAGACCAAATTCTTCCTATAGACCTTAACAATCAACCTGTGCCCCAACGACCTATCACTGGTTTTTCTGAATCGGGTTTTATGGAAGACGGTTATCAAGCGGACGATGTTGCTGAAGATCAAGGTCAACTCAACGAGATTGAAGCTACAAAAATCCTTGGGGAAAAGTTGGGAGTGAATCTAATTGAACAAGACATGTTGATTCATGAGTCGCTTATTCAAGAAGGGTTACAATTAGGTAAGCAATGAATGTTTTGTCGGTTAATATTCGTGGGATTGGTTCTCGGGGTAAACCAGGATGGATAAAAAATTTGAAGAATGATTTTGGAGTAACTTTTATTTGTCTTCAAGAAACGATGTCAGATAATATTTCTTCAGAGTTGGTGTGATCTTACTGGGGTGGGATGGGATTTGAGTATGAAAGTGTTAACTCAATTGGTAACTCGGGTGGCCTCCTAAGTGTTTGGGATACAAAGTTTTTTTTCGAAAGACCAGGTAAAAAAATGTTGGATCTAGAAAGGCTGGTGCAACCAAAACCAAATCACTTAGACTATTTTGGTACAACTAATAAAGGACTTCCGAAGCTAAGTGTGGAACTTCCGAAGGAAAAAGGAGCTCTTCCGAAGACAAAGTGTAAAACTAACTTCCGAAGGAAAACTCCAACTTCCGAAGACAAAGTATTTACTTCCGAAGATCAAGACATAGAGTGATAGATCAGAAGGCAACTTCTGAAGTATGAAAGAAGTCCTCAAGCCTCGGAAGTATAGAAGCCTCTTCCGAAGTATAAGTGGCTTTGGAAGAACTTGTTCTTCCGAAGCCAACTTACATTCGGAAGACACTACTATTATCCAGTGGACATAAGTATGGTCTTCCTGACACTCCGCTGCAGACCTCTGAGATACTGCATGGCGTTTTCTCAAAAGCCATGTAGTTGACCATACTTTATTCCAATGTTTACCTTTATAAGTTAATACCGTTGCCATCTTTAGTTGGTGACAAAAGGTAAGTCATGGACATGTCATAACTACCATATCTTAGATAATACTTTATCTAAGATACCTTAACTTTAGCATTGTAGTATATGCTTTAGTCTTAGGTTTCCAGCTGGTATCAAGGTATATCCAGCTGTAGGATCTAGTATATATAGTTTCTCATTGTAACTCATGTAATATGCTTCTAATAGTCTTGTAATACTCTGAGTTGAGAAGTAATATATACAAGTGCCTTGAAAATTATTTATGTGTGTTTTTTGCTACTTATTATATTATTATCAACTCTTATAAAAGACTTTACTTCGTCTGATTTGAGTGTTATATAAGTGAGTTTGAGAGAAATCCAAGTGTTTAAGTGACAAACCCGATCCTGCAATTGGTATCAGAGCTTTTTAGGCTCTTGATTGTAAGATCTTACCATCCTAATCAACCTGTTTTTCACTCCTCCTTACAACACACTCAAAATGGCCCTCAACAAATCTGAAGTAGAGATGGGGACGATGACCAAAGCACCCATCATCACCCCTGAAAACTTCAGGTCATGGAGCAGACGAATGGTAGGCTTCATCAGGTATCAAGACAGCAAGATGTGGCAATCTATTGTCAATGGCTCGTATAAGCCAAAGGTAGCTGGTGGAAATGGTGCCATGATTGAGAAAGCTGTTGAAGATTATTCTGATGAGGACCGGAAGAAGCTGGACATTGACAGCAATGCTATGACTGTTCTCATGACTGTAATTCCTAACTCCATCATGGTGGGGTTTGAACATTGAAAGTCAGCCAAAGAACTGTTCGATGCATTTGCTCAAACGTATACTAGCTCTAATGACTCCAAGAAGGACTCATTGAAGCAGAAGTTCGAGAACTTCACCTACGTTGCTGGAGAGACACTTAGCCAGCAATACTTCAGGTACATGGATCTCATTTCTTTCCTTCAGTCTGTGGGAATTGCTCATGAACTTAGAGATCTTACAAGAAAGTTCATGAGTGCATTACCCAATGAGTGGACATTCTACTATGTCTCTATCAAGAGAACAGAGAACCTGAATACACTCACCATGACCGAACTCTATGGCATCCTTGACGGATACCGTTTGGAGATGGAGAGTAAGAGAGGTCATCAGACAAGCAGATCCTTGAGTCTTCCTGCTAGCAATGCTTTAATGGTTGCTGAAGGCTCAGGAACCTCCCAGCCTCAACAATACTTGACTTACACCCAACAGCCATCTTGTTCTTCTGGGTCATACATCACATTTCCTGAGACTCCAAGGTCTCAACAAGCTCAGCAAAGTTCCTTTCAGGACAGTTGTGCTTTTGTCTCAGGAAGTGGACACTCAAATGATTATCAATATTGCTTTGATGATCTAGGATGCTTCAGCCTAGATGACGTGGAATACGTGGACATGGTCCAACAAATGGCTCTATTAACCTACAGAGCAAAGAAGTTCTTCAAGAGAACTGGAAGGTAATTTCCCCAGAACCCAATCAACAACAAATTTGGGTTTGACAAAACCAAGGCCAAATGTTACAACTGTAACCAACTTGGTCATTTTGCTAGGGAATGCAAGGCTCCCAAGTCTAATCCGGGAACCCCACAGGCCTCCACACATCCCTCTACACCAAAGCCCACCGGAAAGTCAACAGAAACAGCTGCAATGGCTCAAGAAGTTGACTGGAGCTTCATGGTACAGGATGTGACTCCTGCTCAAGCACTCATGGCCAGAACAAATGAAAAAAGGTATATAAACATCTTTGTACTCCTGCCTGTATTGCTAAGGTTAAATTGTATCAGGACTACAATATGGAGATTAAATCCGATATTGAGTCTTTAAATGTTTTAAAATCTGATTTTAAAAGGGCTGAATCTGACTATCAAAGAAAAATTGAGGAGTTAGAGAAAACTGTGTCCCTATTAAAACACGAACACACAAATTATAAGACTCAAATAAAGGATTTAATATCCAAATTGACTGAGGCTTAACCCAGCTTGTCACAGCTGAGGCTCAAGCCAGGAAGTATGCTATTTCCGAGCAAAACTTCCAAGCCATTATTGCATCATCCTCTCACTCAAAACTTTGTTACCAAAACAAAGGTGGGTTGGGAACCAATGAAATTGCTCCACCACACTCCTATGAGTCTATAAGACAACCAAGGTGTGGTACTGAAGAGCAAGAGGTTCCATCTGCTGACCCACCTTCTTATGAGTCAAAGAATGATGCAACCATGAAGACCATCACTGGGAAGAATCAGGTAACTATACCCTCTCCTACCAATGATGATCAAACCCTGACCACCAAAGCCAGAAGAAGCAGGGCTAAGGCAACCAGAAAAACTGCCAAGAAAGTGGCTGAGTCTAAGCTGAAGATAGACTCAAAGCAAAAGGGTGTATTCATCTCAGCTGGATTCCAGGTGGTTGGAAACTCTGATTCAGGAAAGGGGTGTAGTACCAGCACTCCTGTCCTACCAAAGGATCAGAAGTTAAAGGGAAAAGTTGCTGATGAAGAGAAAAAGAACAAGAAACAGCAATCCTCAAATCCCAAAAGATTAACATTGCATGCATAATGTGTGGTCTGCAAAACCACATGGTCAAATATTGTTACTACAATCCTGCTAGCACACATTATGCAAAAAATGTTAAAAGGAAGGAGTCAGGGAAGGTTTCTCATTTGGACCATATCAAATGATTCAAGTGATGAAAAAGGGAAAGCTTGTTTCCGAAGCAAGGTTGCTTTCGGAAGAAGGTCCTTCTTCCGAAAGGAAAAAAGGCTTCGAAAGCTAAAGCTATCAAGACTCAAAAGAATAAAAGAGTCCCCTTGAGACCATCCTAGAAGAAGACTACTTCGGAAGAAAAGGTGATGAAGGCTTCTTCCGAAAAGAAAAAAGCTTTGGAAGAGTGCCAAGCTGCAAAAGCTTCAACAAGCTCATCCTCTATGATCAACCAAGGGATGGAATGGAAGATCAAGGAAGATGTTGCAGCCCAAACCTCTTCTTCAAAGACATCCATTGAACCCCCATGCATAAATTTTGGTTCAATTATGTCACTATCATTGGAAGAACCCAAGACCAACAAGGCTTGGGTTTCCAATCAAAACTAATCATCTCATCTTATGTGTAGGGACATCCATATGACAAGAATAACAATGTTTGGATTGTGGATAGTGGATGCTCCAGGCACATGACAGGGAACATATCTCTCCTTCAACAATTTCAATATTATGATGGAGGTCCTGTTCAGTTTGGAGGTGAGGCCGGAGGATATATTTCTGGAAGAGGAAGTATATCCAATGAAAAATTAAAGATTGACAAAGTTAACTTTGTCAAACAGCTTGAACCCAACCTGTTAAGTGTTTCTCAGTTTTGTGATCAAAAGCATCAAATGCTCTTCACATAACATGAGTGCATAATCCTCAAACCCGGGATGATAATTTCTCGGGAATTGGTGCTTCTTAGATCTCCCAGGAAAGGGGATATGTACAAGCTGGATATGAACAATGCTTCCCCAATGGGAGAAGTATCATGCTTTCTTTCCAAAGCTGATGGTGATGAGTCAACACTATGACATAAACGAATGTGTCATGTAAATTTTAAGACAATAAATAAATTGGCTAAAAATAACTTGGTACATGGTTTGCCTAAAAAGAAATTTTTATGCAAAGATAACTGTGTTGCATGCCTGAAAGGGAAGCAACACAGGACATCTCATAAATCCAAAGTCGTTAACTCCATCATCACTCCATTACACTTATTGCACATGGATCTATTTGGTCTCACAAGTATAATGAGCATTGGAAGGAAATCATATTGCCTTGTGATTGTTGATTATTTTACTAGATTTACATGGGTATTCTTTTTAAGAACCAAATATGAAACTGCTGAAACTTTGAAATATTTTATTCTTAAAATATAAAATCAAATTGATCACAAGGTTAAATAATTAGAAGTGATCAAGGGACTGAGTTTAAGAACCATGTTCTTGACTCATTCTGTAACTCAAAAGGGATTGCCAGGCAATATAGTTCTCCTAGAACTCCTCAACAAAATGGTGTTGCTGAGAGGAGGAATAGGACACTTATTGAGGCTGCTCGGACTATGTTAGCTGATTCAAAGCTACCTCTAACATTCTGGGTAGAGGCAGTCAGCACTGCATGCTATGTGCAGAACAGGATCCTTGTAGTAAAGCCACATGGAAAAACCCCTTATGAGCTATGGAACAAAAGGCCACCGTTCATTGGCTTTCTAAGGTCCTTTGGCAGCATGTGTACCATACTTAACACAAAAGACAATTTTGCAAAATTTGCTGAAAAGTCGGATGATGCCATCATTGTTGGATATTCCTCTAACTATAAATCTTATAGAGTTTATAACATTAAAAATCAACAATTTGAGGAATCTTTCAACATTGTAGTTAATGAGCACACTTCTTGTGTTAGGGGAAATGGTCCTGATCATATATTTGGTTTAGAATTGTTTCCAAACTATTCTAAACCATCTTGTGAGAATGTTTCAGCTTGAACAGGTGCTCAAAGTGACTCTAATGATGATCAACTGTTTGAGCTTCCCAGACCTATTCCAAGTTCTCCAAGAGCTGCAGCAAATCAAGTTCCCACTATTGGAAGATCTGATAGTATAACCATCTCAGAGAGAGTGGAGCTTCAACAAGCAGTTCACCTGTTGACTCTCAAACCTCTTCAGGTGACCCTGCACAACACCAAGCTGATAAAAGCAACATCTTGAAGGAACAGGAAACTGTTGATGCTGCTTCACAGCAAACAAATGATGATGTTTCTCTTTCATTCAATCAGTCCTCATTGAATGAGTTTTAAACAGCAACGGGACCAAGTATTCAAGCTCCTGAGCAAAATATGTCCAATTTGGATTCATCTTTGCAACTGGAGGTGATTCCTAGACTTAGGATTCACAACACTCATCCAGCTGAGAACATCATAGGGGAAGTCTCTGAAGGCGTGAGGACAAGAGGACAAACTCACAATGGGAATGTCTGCTTGTACTCATGCTTTTTATCCCAAATGGAACCCAAGAAGGTGGAAGATGCCTTGAAAGATAGTAGTTGGGTTGAATCAATACAAGAGGAGCTGCTTCAATTCAAAAGACAAAAGGTTTGGAACCTATGTTCGCTACCATCTGGTCAAGTACCTATAGGAACTAAATGAATTTTCAGATGCAAAAGAGATGATAGAGGCTTGATTATCAAGAACAAGGCAAGACTAGTGGTTCAAGGATACACTCAAGAGGAGGGAATCGATTATACTGATGTCTTTGCATCTGTTGCAAGACTTGAGGCAGTTAGGATCTTCCTTGCTTATGCTGCATCCAAGAATTTCACTGTCTACCAGCTTGATGTCAAGTGTGCCTTTCTATATGGGAATATAGATAGGGAAGTCTATGTATTCCAACCTCCGGGATTTGAAGATCCACAGCATTCCAACTATGTGTGCAAATTGGATAAAGCTCTATATGGGCTGCACCAAGCACCTAGGCTGTGGTATGAGACATTGTCTTAGTTTCTCCTGAAGAATGGTTACACTAGAGGTACCATTAATAAGACTCTTTTCATAAGGAAGTATAGGAAAGACATCTTGCTCGTTTAAGTCTATGTTGATGACATCATATTTGGTTCCTCAAATGACCAAATGTGTAAAGACTTTGAGAGCATCATGAAGAAGAAGTTTGAGATGAGTTCCATGGGAAAAATGGACTTTTTCCTTGGAATTCAGGTGAAGCAAATAAAGGAAGGGTTTTTCATCAGTCAATCTAAGTATGTCAATAACATCTTCGAAAGATTTGATATGAAAGATTGTAAGGCAGCAAAAACACCTATACCCAGAAACCATAATCTTTGCCCTCACTCTCAGGGGGAGGCTACTGATCAACATCAGTATAGAGTAATTATTAGTTCTCTGATGTATCTCACAGCAAGTAGACCCGATATCATGTTTGCAACTTGTATTTGTGCAAGATATCAGGCTGCTCCAAAGGTGTCTCACCTAGTTGCTGCCAAGAGAATCCTTAAATACCTTAAAGGAGCACCTAAACTAGGTCTCTGGTATCCAAGAAATAGTGATTTCAATCTCTATGGTTACTCTAACAGTGATTATGGTGGCTGCAATATCAAAAAGATATCAACATCTGGTGGATGTCAATTTCTTAGTGGAAGGATCATCTCATGGCAATGCAAGAAGCAATCCTGTGTCTCTACATCAACTGCTGAAGCTGAATACATTGCTGCTGCTAGTTGTTGTGCTCAGCTGCTGTGGATTCAAAACCAGATGATAGACTACGGATTCAACTTCATGAGCACTCCTATCCACATTGAAAACAACAGTGCTATCTCCATTACTGAAAATCCAGTGAAGCATTCCAATGTAAGGCCCCGTTCCCGGGACGCTTACAGTTGGCCATTCATCGCACATAAAACATATAATTACATTTCATTAAGAAAACATCGCAGCGGAAACATTCAAAAATAACATCACGTTTCATTATAATTACTTTTGCCAAATAATACATCATTATCCGGTTACAAAATTCATGTTTGCATTACATCACAAAAGCTATATAATTGGATGCCATCCCAAAAGAGTCGAGTAGCCTTGCCGTGCCATCCTCAGCAATCATTTACCTGCCAACTGGAAAATGCAATAAAAGTCAGCGTTGCTGAGTGAGTTCTAGTTTTATAAAATAAATATACTTTACTTTCATTAAAAAACTATTCCTTTATCATGCGATCATTCAACATACGTATACACAGATAATTTCATTATTATCTTTCATCTCATTCATTATCTTCCGTTCTTTTCGTTCATCCTGTCTTCCGAGTCTTTTGCGACAACATGGTCGCTCACCTCAATGGCAATCTCAATGATTGCACGCTATCCGAGTCTTTTGCACCCCTAAGGTTGCTCACCCCAATTGCCCATCACGATAGCAAGCTATCCGAGTCTTTTGCAACAACAAGGTCGCTCACCCCAAGGCAACATCACGATAGCACTTACTCGAGTCTTTTGCAACGACAAGGTTGCTCACCTCATAGGAAATCTAAATGATTGCACTTCATCCGAGTCTTTTGCAACACAAAGTCGCTCACCCTAATATATATGCTTGCAAGCCTTTATTTCGATCATTCATCATTCATTAATGCATGCGTTCTTACTTCATGTTCCTCTTTCATTATCTTTCGCTTTACATTACATAATACTTCATTCATTCATTAACATGACATGTAAGCCACAAGAAAGATAAGCATACATCATAAAAAGGAACATATCATACACATTCATCATCATCATACAGGGCAACATCATACATTCATAATATGCATAAACATGTAACATCATCATCATCATCATGCCCTACATGCTCTCTAAGGCCATAATCATTCTCTTACATGCTCTTACGGGTTACCTTACGTCCAAACTTACATCTGCACCTTACCCCGAAGGCCAGAAGTCAAACTACACGTTCCTTCGAGTGCAACAGCCCTATTCGGGCGTATGGACACTCTTCAGTCGCATGGCCTCCATGCGACTGAACATCATGCGATTGGACTCATGCGGATGAACATCTATGCGAATGAACATCCAATCGTGCGTATGGACCTTGTGCGAATGGGATTACTGCGAATGGGATTACTGCGAATGGGCACCTATGCGACTGACCTCATGCGAATGGACTCATGCGGCTAAGCATCTATGCGACTGAACCCTCAGTCGTGCAATCCTCATGCGACTGGACTCCCAGTCGTGCGACTGAAACCTTAGTCGTGCGATTGAACCCTCAATCGTGCGAATGAATCCCAATCGTGCGAATGACCTTCAATCGCCCTCATTCGGCCGTATGGCCTTCATTCGGTCGCCTAGCCCTAGCTGATGCAGGATGGAGTTCATCCCGAACCCAATCTGCCATTTTCGGCCTCCAAGCTCATCCAAACCCATTCTAAGCCTAAATTAACCCTCTTGGACCTTAGGAATGCATACCTTAACACCATACAAGCACACACAAGCCCGAAATCATACTCTAAGCACATCATACACATCACACCCAAATGGGTCAAACATACACACACATAAAAACGGGTTTTGCACATTTTCCAGCCCCACAATCGGTTGAAAACAAGTAAAAGTGAGGTCCTAGAACTCACACAATCCAGCACAAAGACAAGAGCTTCGATTTGGCTTGCTACTCGACGGATTTGGACACTCGAATCACCCGAAACACCACTTTTTCTCCTTTTTCTCCTCTTTCTCTCTTCTCTTCCTTTGAAATCTGAAAATATGTGAAGTGTGGGGAGAGTGGGCTGCCCTCTCCCTACACATATCACCACATTACCCAACTTTTCTTCGTTGGCGAGTTTGGTCCCTCAACTTTGAACTTTATTTCTTTTATTTTTTCGTCGGCTTCAAAATAATAAATTTCCGGGTGTTACAAGTCCACCCCCCTTAAATAGATTTCGTCCCCGAAACCTGTCATTCCTCGAACAAACGTGGATAATGCTGTCTCATTTCTTCCTCAGTCTCCCACGTTGACTCGGATCCCTTCCTGTGCTTCCACTGTACGCGCACAAGAGGAACCACTTTACTCCTTAGCCTTTTCTCCTTGCGATCGATGATTGCCACTGGTTGCTCCATATAATTGAGCCGTTCATCTACCTCGATATCTTCCAATGGGACAATCATATCTTCATCTGCTAAGCACTTCCTTAGATGAGATACATGGAATGTCGGGTGGATTCCACTTAACTCATCTGGTAACTCCAGTCGATAGGCCACCTCCCCTACTCGAGCAATGATTCGGAAAGGGCCTATATACCTTGGGCTCAACTTGCCCCGCTTTCGGAAGCGAATGATACCCTTCCAAGGTGAGACCTTCAACATAACCCGGTCACCCACCTGGAACTCAATCGGCCTGCGTCGTTTGTCAGCATACGACTTCTGTCTATCTTTGGCCGCCTTCATGAAGACTTTGATCTTCTCAAGCTTCTCAGTCGTAGCCTCGATTACCTCGACGCTTCCCAATTCCTTCTGACCAATCACCCCAACAAACGGGCGTTCTGCATCTCCTACTGTATAGCATATCATATGGAGGCATACCAATGCTGGCATGATAACTGTTGTTGTATGAGAATTCGGCTAACGGTAGGTGGTCATCCCAACTTCCACCAAAATCAATCACACATGCCCGAAGCATGTCTTCCAGTGTCTGAATGGTCCTTTCTGACTGACCATCAGTCTGGGGATGATAAGCCGTGCTGATATGTAACCTCGTCCCCATAGCATCGTGGAACTTCTTCCAGAATTTAGATGTAAACCGAGTGTCGCGATCCGACACGATAGACACCGGTACACCATGACGAGTTACAATCTCCTTGATGAACAGATCAGCCAACCTCTCTGATGAATATGTCTCGCGGATCGGTAGGAAGTGAGCACTCTTCGTCAAACGATCAACTATCACCCATATGGCATCGTACCCTTTCGGAGTACGTGGCAACTTGGTAATGAAATCCATGGTGATGTGCTCCCACTTCCATTCCGGTATATCCAAAGGTTGTATCTTCCCATACGGCTTTTGATGCTCGGTCTTCACTTGTAAGCAAGTAAGGCACTTACTCACATACTCCACCACGTCGCGCTTCATACCCGGCCACCAATAATCTTTATTCATATCATGGTACATCTTCGTGGCACCAGGATGAATGGAGTACCGAGTCTTGTGAGCTTCATCCATTATCTTCCCCCGTAGATCCCCAAAACGAGGAATCCACACACGATCAAATCGGGTTCTAACACCGAGCGTGTTTTCACCCAATTCTCCAACCAGACCTCTCATCCTTTCAGAGTTAAGATGATCTTCTTTCAGTGCCTCATCTTGAAACTCTTTAACCTGCTTCATTACATCAGAGGTCATGATCAACTGATAGGCTTTCACCCGAATCGGCTCGGGCCTCTCTTTCCGGCTAAGGGCATCAGCCACCACATTGGCCTTGCCCGGATGGTAGTGGATCTCACAATCATAATCCTTTATAAGTTCCAACCACCGCCTCTGCCTCATGTTCAAATCCTTCTGCTCGAAGAAGTACTTCAGACTTTTGTGGTCAGTGAATATGGTGCACTTAGTCCCGTACAGATAGTGCCTCCAAATCTTCAATGCAAAGACCACAGCTGCTAGCTCCAAGTCATGAGTAGGATAATTGACCTCATGAACCTTCAACTGTCGGGATGCATAGGCTATGACCTTTCCTCTCTGCATTAACACGCACCCCAACCCCGAGTAAGAAGCATCAGAATAAACCACCAGATCTTCACTTCCATCGGGTAACGAAAGAACAGGAGCTTGAGTCAATCTCGCCTTCAATTCTTCAAACGCCTTCTCTTGAGCTTGACCCCATACGAACTTCACATCTTTTCGGGTCAACTTGGTTAGTGGAGAAGCAATCTTGGAGAAGTCTTGGATGAACCTTCTATAGTAACCCGCCAAACCCAAGAAGCTACGAATCTCGGATGGCGTCTTTGGTGACTTCCATTGCATAACCGCCTCCACTTTCGCCGGGTCCACCATTATCCCGTCAGGATTTACCACGTGACCCAAGAACTGAACTTCGCGCAACCAGAACGCGCACTTGGATAATTTTGCATACAACTTCTCCCTTCTCAGCGTTTCTAGAACTTCCCGAATGTGACCGGCGTGCTCTGCTTCGCTCCTCGAGTAAATCAGGATATCATCAATAAACACGATCACTGATTTATCCAACATGGGCCGACACACACGGTTCATCAGATCCATAAAAGCAGCTGGCGCATTGGTCAAACCAAAAGACATGACGAGGAACTCGTAGTGACCATAGCGCGTACGGAAAGCTGTTTTAGGAATATCCTGCTCCTTCACCTTCAACTGATGGTAACCAGATCGAAGATCTATCCTTGAAAACCAACTGGCACCCTGAAGCTAATCGAACAGATCATCTATCCTCGGTAAGGGGTATCGGTTCTTCACTGTCAACTTGTTCAGCTCGCGGTAGTCGATGCACATCCTCATACTACCATCCTTCTTCTTTACAAACAGGACCGGAGCACCCCAAGGAGAGATACTCGGTCTAATGAACCCCTTATCAAGCAACTCTTGCAGCTGCTCCATCAACTCTTTCATCTCGGTCGGAGCCAACCGATACGGTGCCTTGGCGACAGGTTGGGCACCCGGTATCAGATCAATCTGAAATTCAATCTCTCTGTCAGGCGGCACTCCTGATAAATCTTCTGGAAACACATCTGGAAAGTCACACACAACCGGTACATCGGCTAGTTGTGGTGTTGGCGTATCCACATCCTTTACATAGGCCAAGTAGGCACTACATCCACGTCTCATACACTTTCCCGCCACCGCCATCGAGATTACCTTTGGAATCGTAGTAACCCGATCCCCATAAACCGTCACTAAACTACCGTCAGGCGCTGACAACCGAATCATCTTCTTGCGACACACAATGTTCGCCTCGAAGTCCGCTAACCAATCCATCCCAAGAACCAAGTCAAAACCACCCAAGGTCATCACAAACGGTCTAACCGGAAACTTATGACCCTCGAGCTCCACATCACAATTCTCTATCATCTCAGAAATCCTGGTAGACTCACCTATGGCAGTTTCTACATCGAAGGGCGCATCAACACATCTACTACTAACAGGCAGCTTAGCACAGGAAGCAGCAGAAATAAAACTTTTACTTGCACCAGAATCAAATAACACAGAAGCTAAAGTTTGGTTCACCAGAAATGTACCGGACACGACATCAGGGTCCGTTCTAGCTTCCTCCTGTGTCATGGTGAATGCCCTGGCGCTCGCCCTCGGTCCATCACCTCCCGTCCTCTTTGCCCCTGAACTCTCAGCCCTCGGCTTCTTACAATCTTTGAGCATGTGACCCTCTTCACCACAGTTAAAGCATCGGACCGCACGACAGTCCTTTGCCATGTGTCCCGCCTTTCCACACCTGAAGCACAAGTTCGACCCAAACCTGCACTCCCCGCTGTGCTCCTGTCCACATTTACCACACCTTCTCGACCCCGTACCTGACGTGACCACACGGCGATCATCCACCCGTGCCTTCTTATTACCCGTCGAGGCATTACCCCGACCAAACCTCTTCCCCTGCCAGTTCCGGTCACCACCGCTCTTCCTGCCACCATCAGTCACCACCTCCGTCCTCTCATCATACAATCTTCCCGCCAAATCCACCGCCGACCTAAACGTGCTCGGCCGGGCGGCGATCATGTGCCTGCGAATATCCACCGGCAAACCCTGTATATACCTCTTGATCTTTCGGGACAGAGGCGTCACTTGATCCGGCACCAGACGTGCCATCTCGTTGAACTTCGTGGTGTACTGTTGGTGTGTCATGGTTCCCGCCTCCAGTTGCAGAAACTCCCTTTCAACCTTATCCATTTCCCGGTGAGGACAAAACTCCTCGATCACCATCTTCTTCAGTTCGGGCCACCTTATTCTCCCGATCGCCCGATTACCCTCTGCTTGGACAATGTTGTCCCACCAGCATAGTGCCGAGTCCACGAAGGAGTGGGTGGCAAACTTGACTTTCTGATCCTCTCGGCACTCGCTGATGTCGAGAACAGCCTCCATTTTTCTCACCCATCGGTGAGCTGCAGCCGCATTACCGTTTCCGTCAAAAGTAGGGGGCTTGCATCTCATAAACACCCCGTAGTTACAGCCTCGTGCCACCTCTCGCACAGGCTCCTCTTCCTCTTCCTCCTCATTATCAGAGAAAATCGTTTCAGGCTCCGGTTGCTCCCTCGAGGCCCGGTTTCTCTCCTTCCTTTCCCCTTCCTTCACAGCCTTGATAACTTCGGTCACCACAGACGGTAAGATTGTTTGCATGACCTGATGTACTTCTTCAACAACAGCCTCCATTACCGAGGCCCTCAAGTTCGCACTCTCATCCCCAGCTTCTGGATGAGGAGTCTCAGGTTCTGCAAGAACCTCTTTCTCAGCTCTAGGCCTTCCTCTTTTAGGGCGTGGTTCGGCAACAGGGCCATCATGGCCTCCACCCCTAGAAGCTCTAGAAGATCTACCACCAGCCATTCTCTATCACACTGAAAGATTCAAACACCAACACGGTCATTCAAGGAAACAACTCAGTTTATGTCAAGTATAGTAAGTCCCTAATTACAGTGGCCAGTTGTGATTAGCCACTTACTGTACTCTTCATACCCCAAGTATTACCTGTCCTGACTACATCATTATTCAAATCTACATACAACACATAACATATACCATGCGCACATAAAACCAGTTAACTTTAAGAAAATACCTGATGGCACGCAGCTACTCAGTTTGGCATCCCATTCCCCATTCGTCCCATTTTCAGTTTAAGTTAAGGTTTATTTTAAAAATTTACCCATTTCACTTAAACTTTGGCTCTGATATCAACTTGTAAGGCCTCGTTCCCGGGACGCTTACAGTTGGCCATTCATCGCACATAAAACATATAATTACATTTCATTAAGAAAACATCGCAGCGGAAACATTCAAAAATGACATCACGTTTCATTATAATTACTTTTGCCAAATAATACATCATCATCCGGTTACAAAATTCATGTTTTCATTTCATCACAAAAGCTATATAATTGGATGCCATCCCAAAAGAGCCGAGTAGCCTTGCCGTGCCATCCTCAGCAATCATTTACCTGCCAACTGGAAAATGCAATAAAAGTCAGCGTTGCTGAGTGAGTTCTAGTTTTATAAAATAAATATACTTTACTTTCATTAAAAACTATTCCTTTATCATGCGATCATTCAACATACGTATACACAGATAATTTCATTATTATCTTTCATCTCATTCATTATCTTCCGTTCTTTTCGTTCATTCTGTCTTCCGAGTCTTTTGCGACAACATGGTCGCTCACCTCAATGGCAATCTCAATGATTGCACGCTATCCGAGTCTTTTGCACCCCTAAGGTTGCTCACCCCAATTGCCCATCACGATAGCAAGCTATCCGAGTCTTTTACAACAACAAGGTCGCTCACCCCAAGGCAATATCACGATAGCACTTACTCGAGTCTTTTGCAACGACAAGGTTGCTCACCTCATAGGCAATCTAAATGATTGCACTTCATCCGAGTCTTTTGCAACACAAAGTCGCTCACCTTAATATATATGCTTGCAAGCCTTTCTTTCGATCATTCATCATTCATTAATGCATGCGTTCTTACTTCATGTTCCTCTTTCATTATCTTTCGCTTTACATTACATAATACTTCATTCATTCATTAACATGATGTAACACCTAATGGCAACCTCCCACATATACGTTGGGGCAAAACCTCATCGAGTGCGATGAGTCCCTTATGGGGGTGATTGCAACACCTAGAGGCGTACCTCCCACATTGTCCGTGGACAGGAGAGATTTCTGGCTCATAAGTAATGACCTGCCTCTTAAATCACCGACGCGTTTTGGGCTTAGTTGGCTGTGGAGCCTAAAAAACTCCACAGTTAAGCGTGCTCAGGTGGGAGTAGTACCAGGATGGGTGACCCCCTGGGAAGTTTTCACCTGGGTAACCAAAAACAAATCCGTGAGCTCTTAGTGAGCAAAGCGGACAATATTGGTGATTACGAGGGGCCGGGGTGTTATAGATTGGTATCAGAGCCCATAACTATAGAGATTTAGGTTATTAGAAATGGTGACCTAGACTATAGTTGCATGAACCTCATAGAAAGATTCTTATACCTTTGTGCTTACATGTTGTTTGCATGCTACATAATGCTATGCCTTTTGTGCAACTTGATGCCTTAGCATAGGATTGCCTTATGTATGCTTAAACTTAGTTACTTGTCTCCCTAAACTTAACTTTGACTCTTTGATTCTCCCCGACAAATGAACTTCCTAAACTTATTCTTAACGACATGCGGAATCTACATTATCATCTGGGTTCAATTCCTTAGACTCTATGTCTAATCTATGAAAATCTCATCAAGGTTTTGATTACATAAACCAAAGAAATTTGTGTGACACATAGACACCTGTATTCTGGATTTCCTGGCAAAAGGCCTTCGGGCTAAGGCAAGCATATCGTATAAATCTCATTGTGAGACCAGTTATGCTTACCTGGGGATTTCTGGGATGAGTGATAAACTCTGGTCAACATACACAAGTCTCTATGGCAAATGGGTCAATTTACCTTGACGTGTCAACGATTCCAAATGGTAATGCGTTACCAAATGGAACCATCCTCTTTGTATCTTAAAAATCCTTGATTTTCTTGAACTGGTTTATCACCAAAGTTTCAATATTTTCTCATTTTTAACATATATAATGTTCCTACTAATATTGAACCCATTTTACATTTCAACTCTTTCGTTTTAACACCGTTACACGTTAAGCGTTTCATGTATCTATTTCTATATCTTGACCAACGTGAACATGGATCTTAACATACCCAAAGATATTGGGAATCTAAACCGAATGGTCATCAAAAACTTTAAACCGTTACTTATGGTTCTCAAGTGATATGTCCCATAACTAAGAACATGCAATGCTATAGGTGGGATTTCTACATCTCGAGATACTTTGTCTAGGCAAAGTGTAAATGGTGATTTGACTCGATCATTGAATCCATTTACTTGACTCGAAACCCTTGAGATGAGTGATCGCTTATAAGTACGCATGTCTTTAATAAGGTTATGGATGATCTCATATCTTGAGAAGTCCATGTATTCCCTTCGATTGTGAATCGAATGTTCACATCTAATTATGATGTCGAATCATTCTTGTCCTTGATTTTGCCATCCTGATTTAAATTATTCAAGATTTGAACACCATCATAACAAATTCTTCTATCTCGAACTTTGATCTTAAGCTTGTAAGCATGATTTTTCCTTTTGTTACATTGATGAAACTTGAAATTTTCCGAATTTCTAATTGATACTATTTTCCTTTCGTCGTTAAGTCAAACTCCGTACCGTCTGCACCGTGAGAGATGCAAGTGTTTGCAAGCCAACTTATGACTAAGAACACTCGTATCTCCTAAATGATTTTAACTCATCAAAACATGGGTGATTCCCTTATTTTGATGATTTTCTATTCGTTTCGATAAATGGTTTCCAATTGTGATTTATAAAATTTCATCCTCTGGATCGGGGTGATTTCCTTATCCCGAGGATTGACTTCAATTATTTTTTTATTTTTTATTTGGAATGGCATTTCACAAATGACATGATCTCACCAAAATAGGATTGAAACCCGTACTTTGGTGACAAATGTCAATCTTCGATTGTTTTCTTGTTATTACGAAATTCAATCATCAAGATAGGCGTGAATTCCATACCTTGATGATAATATCATCTTTATGAATCGTATTTGTTCAAATGAGACGACTTCATCAAAGTAGGAGTAAATTCTGGATTTTGATGAAGAAGTTCATCTTGTTATATTTTGTTTTGTAAAACTTCACCGTTAAGATAGGAGTGATTTCCCTTACCTTAGTGGTGAGTTACCTCGTTTTATTTCTGTGGATCCTCAACAATGAGTTGGGATCGAGCTTTTTGATTGGTAAGTTAGAGGTCATACCTAGAGAAGACACCATCAAGTTAGGAGTGAAAACCACACCTTGATGACTATTCTCATTTCTTGATCTCCAACTTACCAAGGTTTTAATCAAGTGACAAGAAACATGTAGTAACTTGAAGGGTGAACCAATGTTAGTGTTTGGACCTATCAAGCCAAAGCATGATTTCTGAACTTGAAAGGAGACCCGATCACTCTAGGTTGATTTTGATTCCGAGCTTGGAGCATTTGAATTCTTAAATCGATTTCTCTCCCTTTATCTTCATGTTTTGACTCGATCTAGCTACATCGAACCATTTATTCCTTACATAACGACTTTCATTTTGAGTTATCATCAAAACCTAATTGCACGATGATAACACTCCTAAAACAATCTTTCGTACAAGATAAAATTTATTATAAATTTATGCCATGCCTTTCTGGTTATAGCAATGTACGGTTGCGTTCATGAGTTTGATGAACCGCGTGTGCAAGCCGTACTTGGAAAGCTATTTGTGATAGTCTTCATCATCGATATTCTGAATTCCAATCCGATCATGAACGGTGTCTTTGTTTAACTCCTTATACCATTTCTCTTACTGACCATTGAAAATCTTTCTAAACATTTTTCCCTAAAAACTACACTTGTCCCGAAAGCCTATTACAATGATGCTTTCGTTCTAAATTGAATCTTTAATCTTAACAAAAAAAAATGATCCTCGTATCAACGTTAAACTAATGAAACTTTGAAAACCCCAACGAAATAGTAAACAAGAGTTGATCATTTAAGAACCCTGTTAAAGTTATTTGTTTAAGCTCTTAAGAAATCCATATTCCATCCAAAAGCATCTTAAACTTATCTCCGAGCCTCGTGTCACACTAATACTTAGTGTTTCCCGCGTGACAAAATCTTCACGAATGTCTTGAACTATTTAAGATACAAACGTTTATCAATTAAAAATTCTAGATTAATAATCTTGTACTCTTTGTCAAGAAATTCATAAAATCATGGACTATGAAACTTAACGAACTTAAGTATATCAACACATCATAATTTAAACTCATTGGATTTAAAATTTCCAAGTGTCACTTGCGAATGTGTCATGAAATCCAAGTCTCCTTACATCCTTGAAATTAGTCTTCTTGTGATTAAATTTCGGGACAAAATTTCTTAAAGTAGGGGAGACTGTAACATCCGGCATTTTCAAGTTATAAACCCGAACCCGAACTAAAATCGAACTATCTTACGATATGAATTTCTTTATTTAACTTATTTTATTTATATTAATGGATTATATAGATTAGACGTGTAGTTTAAATTGATTTATTCAATTTATCATTTAAACTTGTTGATTTATAAATAATTCTTGTTGATTTATAAATAATTCTTTTTCATAAAATTATAAACTTTATTAATCATGCTACAACAAATAACTAAATGGAAAAGACTTATTAAAACTTATAAAGTTATAAAATGAATTTTATTATACTTATAAAGTTTTATAAGTTATTATGAATTTTAAATATTGAAAATAAGTAATCAAATTATAAAGTTACAAGTTTTATAAAAGTTATAAAGATTAATAAATAAATAATTTGATTGATTATTCAAATTGGTTTTATAAAGTCTATAAATATTTTATAAAAAAGTTGTTAAAATTATAGTCTTCAAGAATTTAAATTTTAAATTATAATTATTCTTTTATTTATTTAAATTATTTAATTTTATATTTATTTCAAATTCCAATCATAACCCCCTTTTAAAAGACTTATAAATCACCATTAACACCATTCATAACCTCCTCCTAACCTCAAGTATAAAAGCAAGGCTTAGGCCTCACTTTTCATTTGCTCATTCTCTAAAAACCTTACTCTCATATCTTTCTTTCATCCATTGGTTATGATGAATTTGAAGAATTTTATTTTACAAGAAATTTCAAGAATTCTTAATACTAAGGTAATCCTTTATGGTTTTTTATATTATACATTTTAATCATCCTAACATTCAATTGTTCTCATGACTTTATGTTCTTACTATTATTCTTTCTTCTACCAAACCTCTTTTTATTTTAATAATTATCATTTGATCATTAACATTTTAATAATCACTAATCTTATAATAATCACTAACATTCCTAAATTAAGCTAACAACACACTAACATAAACAAAGAATCCCGTTTGCATATGGACGGCTATGCCGCCGCATTCGGTTATTCAGCAAGATTATTGTTCTAAATGATGGCTATGCCAAAGTCTTAGAATATTTTTATAACTCAAATGAAGACTAATATACCATATATTAACATAATAAATTTTTCTAACCCGTTTCATGTATTAACAATTTTAAAAGTGCACATAAGTGCCTTACTACAATTCTGGCAGAATATAGTCTTACTTCAACCGACCATAACTTGATCATAACAAACTAAATTTGAGTAAACTCAGACTCCAATGTTAAGTTCATTGAATTACCTTTTCAACGACAGTTTATACGTCTTCAAACTCAATCGGACGACTCAACAATAGCCTTCACAAAATAAGTGCGCATTTCAGCACCTTCTGTCTTGTGATGCTTGTTTGACCTATTTAAAGATCTTTTCATAAAAATGTTTCTGAATGAAAGTTGTCCGGAAGACTTTGAACTAGTCAAGTATAAATTTTTATAATTTTATGAAACCGTTTGCTATTTTTAAAACCTGTTCAAACACATACCAAACATTCTGTCCAGAATCTAAAATTGATGCAATAATCCTTTTTCAATCTACCTTTCGCTTTTTAGCATTCTCTAAACGTTCTAACTTCTTGTAATGAATTCCAACATCAAGTTATTGTTTTTCTATCATTTAGGAGATCACATTTGACTCTTGACATCCAAGCTTCTTATGTACTCTACAATCATCACTATACTTGTGAGTTTTCTATGTGAGTATTTCCATACCCCTTTTTGTTTATTTTCACACTTTGGGGTGAAACATGTTAACTTATACTTTGCACTTGTAAACTTATTTGAGACTTGTAAACTTTATGGCAATTCATCATGTTAAGTTGTGGTTAGTTGAACTTTTGTGGTTACCATGTTATGGCGTTATATGTACAATCATTAACTATTGCTAGCCCAGCGAAGTCATAGATCTATGGGTAAGACAAGCCTGCTTGGTTGATCCAAGTACACTTAGCTGATCGTATATACTTTTAACGTTTGAGACTTGTAAAACATTGTCGAGGTTTGATTGTTGCATTGTTCATAACATCCCTAATCACTTGATTCACTAACTTATGACTTGAATTGCCATCTTTTATATACTTATGTATTGAAAACTATGGAATGCTCACCAACATTTTTATGTTGACCCTTTTATTTTTAACATGTTTCAGGAATACCTCAAGTGTGTGATCTACTATTTGAAGCTTGCACATCTAGGAATGGACCTAGTTAAATAAATGAAATAAGAATGATTTGTTACATTCTATGTTATACTTTTAATTTCTTTGAGACTTATGTTTGTAATAATACAATTGAAACTTATGTTTAAATAATATTTGGATTATTAATAGCGTTATGTGGCTGTGAACGATCTTAACTCTCACTCCTCGACGTTTCCGCCGTCAAGGTTGGGGTGTGACAGATTGGTATCAGAGCCACTCCTGTGCCATCCGGGATGTGGGGCAGAAACTCATCGAGGACGATGAGTCCCTAAGGGGGGGTGATTGTAACACCTAATGGCAACCTCCCACATATACGTTGGGGCAAAACCTCATCGAGTGCGATGAGTCCCTTATGGGGGGTAATTGCAACACCTAGAGGCGTACCTCCCACATTGTCCGTGGACAGGAGAGATTTCTGGCTCATAATTAATGACCTGCCTCTTAAATCACCGACGCGTTTTGGGCTTAGTTGGTTGTGGAGCCTAAAAAACTCCACAGTTAAGCGTGCTCAGGTGGGAGTAGTACCAGGATGGGTGACCCCCTGGGAAGTTTTCACCTGGGTAACCAAAAACAAATCCGTGAGCTCTTAGTGAGCAAAGCGGACAATATTGGTGATTACGAGGGGCCGGGGTGTTACACATGACATGTAAGCCACAAGAAAGATAAGCATACATCATAAAAAGGAACATATCATACACATTCATCATCATCATACAGGGCAACATCATACATTCATAATATGCATAAACATGTAACATCATCATCATCATGCCCTACATGCTCTCTAAGGCCATAATCATTCTCTTACATGCTCTTACGGGTTACCTTACGTCCAAACTTACATCTGCACCTTACCCCGAAGGCCAGAAGTCAAACTACACGTTCCTTCGAGTGCAACAGCCCTATTCGGGCGTATGGACACTCTTCAGTCGCATGGCCTCCATGCGACTGAACATCATGCGATTGGACTCATGCGGATGAACATCTATGCGAATGAACATCCAATCGTGCGTATGGACCTTGTGCGAATGGGATTACTGCGAATGGGCACCTATGCGACTGACCTCATGCGAATGGACTCATGCGACTAAGCATCTATGCGACTGAACCCTCAGTCGTGCAATCCTCATGCGACTGGACTCCCAGTCGTGCGACTGAAACCTTAGTCGTGCGATTGAACCCTCAATCGTGCGAATGAATCCCAATCGTGCGAATGACCTTCAATCGCCCTCATTCGGCCGTATGGCCTTCATTCGGTCGCCTAGCCCTAGCGATGCAGGATGGAGTTTATCCCGAACCCAATCTGCCATTTTCGGCCTCCAAGCTCATCCAAACCCATTCTAAGCCTAAATTAACCCTCCTGGACCTTAGGAATGCATACCTTAACACCATACAAGCACACACAAGCCCGAAATCATACTCTAAGCACATCATACACATCACACCCAAATGGGTCAAACACACACACACATAAAAACGGGTTTTGCACATTTTCCAGCCCCAAAATCGGTTGAAAACAAGTAAAAGTGGGGTCCTAGAACTCACACAATCGAGCACAAAGACAAGAGCTTCGATTTGGCTTGCTACTCGACGGATTTGGACACTCGAATCACCTGAAACACCACTTTTTCTCCTTTTTCTCCTCTTTCTCTCTTCTCTTCCTTTGAAATCTGAAAATATGTGAAGTGTGGGGAGAGTGGGCTGCCCTCTCCCTACACATATCACCACATTACCCAACTTTTCTTCGTTGGCGAGTTTGGTCCCTCGACTTTGAACTTTATTTCTTTTATTTCTTCGTCGGCTTCAAAATAATAAATTTCCGGGTGTTACATCCAAAACTAAACACATCGATATCAGGTATCATTTCATTAGAGATATTCATGAGAAAAATCTTATCAAGCTAATCAAAGTTGATTCAAATGAACAATATGCTGACTTGTTCACCAAAGCCTTTGATGAACGATGATTCAAATATCTCATTACAGCTATTGGGATGATAAACCTTGATTAGTCTATCTCAATTGAAACCTTTTTAATGTGTAAAGTTTTATGTCAAAACAATCTAAGCCCTATTACAAAAGGTCTTTCTCTAAAATTTTATCCAAGTATGAATTCTTCCGAAGAGGATTTCACCCTCGGAAGATATTTTCCATATCTTCCGAAGCAAATTCCTCCCAGGATAATTTTCTTCTCGGAAGAGTTATTAAGTCTCGAAAGAAGCGATTAATTTCATATCAGATCTACTTCCAAAGCTTGTAACACTCTCCATTCGGAAAGCAACATATACTCTCGGAAGTAAAAACTTTACCTTCGGAAGTAACTTTGCCTTCGGAAGAACATTACCTTCGGAAATGCTTTATACTCGGAAGAAAGATTTTACTGTGTAACGGAAATCTTTTGGGCCCCACTCTGTAAAAATTAAAGATTTTGTTAATGATGTCGGATTATTTAAATGGACTAACCTTACCGCCCATGTCACATCATCCACTGAAACCTCCCATCATCTTATCCAAACCCCCTTTAAACCGCCATTCCACCCGTTTAAATACCTCTGGCTAATCACTTTCATCCTTTTTACTAAAATTACTGCCCTAAAAGCTTTCTTCATCTTCAATTTACCCAATTCCGAACTATCTTCTTGCAACTTTCTCAAATGGCACTTAACCCTCAGCACAACCAAGTCGCACTACTTGATTCTTCAAGGGATGCCGACTTCTCAGATATCGTCTCTTTTCTAACCCAATCTTCTTACTACACTGCCCTGACTGTTAACCCTACGGTTTACTCAAATCATATGTCTGAATTTTAGGCAAACGGTCAGATTGAAACCCTAAATGGGGTTCGTGTCATAAGGTCGAGCATCTGTGGCCAGGAGTTGGTCATTTCTGAACAAATCATCAGGGAGCATCTAGAGCTTCATGATGAGGGCGCTCCTACAGAATTCCCCAAAGCAGATTTGGACAACACTTATATCCAAATGGGATATGGTGGAGATGTTAGCAGGTCAACCGTCTACAAATTCAACTTCTCTTGCAACTGGAAGTTCCTGCTGCATGTAGTTCTTCACTGCTTGTCCAACAAATCTGGGGGATGGGATCAAATCCTATATGAACTTCGGTGCCTAGTTCATGGTTTGGTGAGAAGCCCCCGCTTCAACTACTCAAGATTTGTGTTGACTAGTCTCATGGGAAATCTTCAACGGGACACATTCTTCATGTATCCCAGGTTTCTCCAGCACATAATCACTTGTGAGCTGGACCAGAGCAAGCTTGTTTGCACAACTGCTCTGATTGTTCCTTAAATGAGGCTGACCATCTTCAAAACTTTGAAGAGAGTGTCCACCAACTTCACCGGAAGAGATACTGCACTTCTTCCAGGTATGATTGAGCCAATGGCTCCTGGTGACATCCCTGTTAACCCCACAGGTGATGAACCCACACCAGCAACTACCCTAACTTTGCCAAATCTACCTTCTCCACCCATTACCTTCACTTATCAAAGACGCCCCAAACGAACCCTTTTTCAATCTTCACTGATTGAACAAGCTCCTCATGTTCTACCCAAAAAGGCTAGAGTGGAACAATGGGCTCCCACTCAGCCTGAGGTCCAACCATCCTTCACAATTGACCTCAATATGGGTCTTGAGTCTCCTCAGTCTCAGACCCATGATCCCGAAACCCAAGTTGAAAACCCTCAGGGAGAGTCTTTATACTCCCCTGAGCAGCCAAAAAGGGACAGCCCTATCACAGGCTCAATGCCTTTAGACATTAATCAAAGTCCCGGGTCACTAGGTTTTACTTTCATATCTTTTACTGACCTACTAATCGAAGCTGATGAAGAGATTATATCTCTTCAGGGCAATGAAGTTGATCCACAACACCCTCTCAAGGATTAACAGAGCCTAGAGAGATCTCTTATTTCTAGCCCCCATCAGCAAACCTTTACTGAGGTGAGTCCCACTGATGTGGAGGGGACTCATGTAGATTCAGCTGCCACTACTGAAGGAGCCTCAAGGGATCCTCAGGACAGTGGTAACATTACTGAGACTGAATCTACGGCAACCATGCCCTTTTATGACTCTAAAAGAGACATCATTGAACAAGGGAAACCAGGGCGCCAAGAAACCACATCTGGTGGTGAGGATGAACATACAAGGTATGTTACCTCATCTCCCGTGAATTTTTAAAAGAAGATGAGGGAATACTGCAACTCACCATTGAAGACCTACTTCCTAAAGTCTCAAATCTTGAATCTAAGGTTAGGACTTTAGAGGATAGGTCTGCCACTCAGCAACTTGAGATTGAAAATCTCAAGGCCAAACTAGCTGAGAAACAGATTGAGAGGTCTGTTAGGCACGTACCAATTCAGGTCTCTTTGACCTCTTCCTCTAGCTCATCAAGCTCTCAAGATGATGCTACCAAAAAGGGGAAGAGTGTTCAGGGACAAAGCCAAAGACAAGAGGAGCCCCAAAGTCAAGCTCTCACTTCCCTAAGCTAAAAAATCCTATGCAACAAGCTTCAGTTTTTCCTGAGCCTCCTCCAGTTGTAATTCAAATGGATCAAAGGATTCTCCAAGATCTCAATAGGTTCTTCAACAAGTTCCTATTGAAATATCTTATCCAACTTCGAAGGGGAAACAAGGACTGATGGCCCAGCAACTGAGACAGTTGGGACAGATAGTGCATTCTCACAGACTTCCGAATCACAAGTCAAAGCCTCGAAAGAACAATTTCAATCTTGCGAAGCTGAGATTACAGCTGCGGAAGGACTATTCTCCTTATCCGATGATCTAATAGTCACAGATGCAGTCCTAGAACTTGCATCTCATGTTAATAGGGAGTATTTTCTCACCCAACCGCTAGCTCAAACATCAGCATTAACTCCAGCTTCCATCTCTAATACTCAACCTGAATCTTTCATCCAAGAACCCCCAAAGTCTAGCACTTCCGAAGACATCAAAGGAAAGAGGAAGATGACTAAGGAAGACCTTCAGGAGGAAGAAAGGTTAGAAAAACTCAAAAGAAAAGGTAGACTTCCAATTAGAAAACTGGTAGCTGCTAGTAACAAAGCAGCTGCAGCCAACCAGGAGGCAGTCAACAATAGAAGAAGAGTAGAGATCATTGATAGACTTGTCAGTCTAGGAGCTGCGAGTGAAGATGTACTCCTGCTACCACTAGAGGAGTTAGTTGAGCTGGAAAAGGCAACTTTGCTGCAAAAACAACAAAGAGAAGAGACAGCAAGGTTGGCCTTAGAAGAAGAAAGGAAGAGGAAAGAAAGAAAAGCTGATCAGCAGCTCAGGAGGGAAAGGATAACTTTCCTAACCGCCAGAGGTTTCTCTCTAGAAGAATTATCTCCACACAACAATGATACGATCTTATGGCTCTTCAACAAAGAGCAAGATCAAATGGAGAAAGAGAGAAAGAAAGCTGCCAGGGAAAAGCTGATGCTGAAGAAGAAGAAGGAAGAGGAAGCAGGACTAACTGCTTCCAAGAAGATAGGTGAGAAGGCCTAGATGAAGAGCTATCTCAAGGCTCATGGCTTCTCTGGCAAGCAGGTGGGTCCTATGTCTGAAAAGACCCTCTAGCGACATGTCAAGGACATAAAGGCTGACATTTGCTGGGGGAAGAGGAAGGAGATGTACAGAATGGGACAGGGGATGATCTTCAAATCAACTACTCAACCCCAACTTCAAACCCAACCACAACCTGAACCAATTCCCTTTCCATTCCCCATCAAAACCGAACTAACCACTGAACCATACACCCCTGAACCTACAGCATCATCCCTACCAACCTCTTCACCTCAACCACCTAAACTACCCATCCTCCAACCCAAAGCACTAGCCAGAACCCAAACACCTCAACCTACCCAACAACCCCTCAAACCATCCCCTCAACCTTCTAAACATCTCCCCTTAGAGGAGTTCAAGGCAATCAAGACAAAGCTCATCAATTGCACAACCCTGAGCAACATCTCCTGTGAGGAGGATTCAGTCAGTTTGACTTATGTTGATGGATCCTCATGTTCCCTCACTAGAGATCAATTTCTTGATCTGCCCAAAGGAACATTGGACCAAGCTGCAAATCTCCTTGGCCTCAATTCAGACACTTTGAATGAGGAAGAAAAGAAGTTAAGGAGAAGGCTGGTGACTCTACTGGATACCAAGAAAGGTGATCGGGTGCCAAGACAACCTCTTGCACCTAGGAAGAAGATCATCCAGTGGAGGTTCGAAGACTCTTCTCGCAACTTTATTGTTGAAAGAGAGAATGGAGAGCTCAACAGGCTAAGTGCCTCATCTCTGCTACACTTAAGCAGATTTGATATTGCTGAGTTAGCAGAGAAGCCATTCTCCAACCCTTCAAACTCTGATGTAGCTGTTCATATCAGAAATCATCTAGGAAGTCTTCATATGGCCGAGCTAACTGCTAGGCCCAAGGTTGAAGAAGAGTTGAAACTGAGAGAGGAAGAGAAAAGGAAGGGATCAACAACCAAAGGGAAAGCCTTTCTACAAATGGTTGAAGGTCCTGAACTAGAATCCATAGTTAGATGGGAGTATGACTATAACTCCCGTCAACTAACTCTTTTCAGGGGGACGCAACAGAGGGTACATGTCATTCAGAGTGATAGACTGAATCTCCTATCCACTAATGACTTGTACAAGCTTCTCAGCACCACTTCAGGGAAGAACAAGGAAACAGACAAATATTTTTTGTCCCTGGTGTTGAAAGCTTTGAGAAGCAGAAACAAGTGAGGTTTTGGTAGCATCAGCCTAAGGGGAGTTTGTTGGATCTAGAAAGGCTGGTGCAACCAAAACCAAATCACTTAGACTATTTTGGTACAACTAATAAAGAACTTCCGAAGCTAAGTGTGGAACTTCCGAAGGAAAAAGGATCTCTTCTGAAGACAAAGTGTAAAACTAACTTTCGAAGGAAAACTCCAACTTCCGAAGACAAAGTATTTACTTCCGAAGATCAAGACTTAGAGTGATAGATCAGAAGTCAACTTTCGAAGTATGAGAGAAGTCCTCAAGCCTCGGAAGTATAGAAGCCTCTTCCGAATTATAAGTGGCTTTGGAAGAACTTGTTCTTCCGAAACCAACTTACCTTCGGAAGACACTACTATTATCCAGTGGACATAAGTATGGTCTCCCTGACACTCCGCTGCAGACCTCTGAGATACTGCATGGCGTTTTCTCAAAAGCCATGTAGTTGACCATACTTTATTCCAATGTTTACCTTTATAAGTTAATACAGTTGCCATCTTTAGTTGGTGACAAAAGGTAAGTCATGGACATGTCATAACTACCATATCTTAGATAATACTTTATCTAAGATACCTTAACTTTAGCATTGTAGTATATGCTTTAGTCTTAGGTTTCCAGCTGGTATCAAGGTATATCCGGCTGTAGGATCTAGTATATATAGTTTCTCATTGTAACTCATGTAATATGCTTCTAAGAGTCTTGTAATACTCTGAGTTGAGAAATAATATATACAAGTGCCTTGAAAATTATTTCTGTGTGTTCTTTGCTACTTATTATATTATTATCAACTCTTATAAAAGACTTTATTTCATCTGATTTGAGTGTTATATAAGTGAGTTTGAGAGAAATCCAAGTGTTTAAAAGACAAACCTAATCCTGCAAAAAGGATACAAACTATTTTGTGTGTGTGAGAGATCTTATGGTGAGATCTTATATCAAGAGCCTGAAATGCTCTTATACCAAATGCAGGACCGTTGAAGGGTATGCACTTACAACACAGCAACACAATGAGAAGAGTTTCTTAGAACACTTAACAGATCAAATAGGGAACTGGTTAACTTGGTAATGAAAGATGCTAAGAACACAAGTAAATATGAGACAGAACAAGATTGCAAACAACAGAAGTATTTGGTTTTCAAGAATGTTGTATATTGCTTTTCAAGTTCTATTTCAAGTTACAAAGCATCGATGGAAAGTTACAAGTACTTGTGATACTTTATACAACATCCTACAGCTGGCCATACTTTAAAGGCCAGCTGGATACAATTGACTAGACAACTACAAAATCAAATATAGAGTCAAAAGGCAGATCTGCCTTTTGACTTGTGACTATGACATGCCATAGCTCACATCCTAATATATTACAAAAAGGATAAAAGTACATAAAGTAGAAAGCGTGGACTCAAGACCACAATGTACAGTTACCAAAAGCATGGACCTTTTCACCAACTCATGTAAGTTGGTGACTTTACAGAGTAGCAGCGGAAAGGTAGTCCAACTTTATGGTAAAGTACATCAGATAAAGGCATATCTTTAAAAGTCTTCGGAAGAAATCTGTCTTCACTCTCTGGCTTCGGAAGACTTTGTCTTTGAAGCTTCGAAAGACTTCACTTTTGGCTTCGGAAGATGTTGGTCTTGGCTTCGGAAGATTTTAAACTTAGAATATTTCTAGTGCATGGTGTAAAAATTCCAAAGCATTTCTACTTCTGTTCTTTAGTGCATGTTTGTAGAGAGACTTTGGATGTTTTGGCTGCATCAGACTTATAGGAATCCTTACACTTTCTCCTAGTGTCCGTTATGCTTGCTGATAGGAAGAGCCGAATGAATTTTTTGAATGTCTACGCCCCTTAAAACAAGACTGATAAAAGAAATATGTGGGAATAAATTGTTCGGGTGATTCAAGCGGGTCAAGGTTGGTGGATTTTCTTTGGGGATTTTAATGCGGTAAGAGATCCTAGTGAAAGGAAAAACTCCGTTTTCGATCAGATTTGTGCTAGGGATTTTAATGATTTTGTGGATGAAGCGAGGCTTCGGGAATTTGATTTAAAAGGGATAAAATATACGTATTTGGTCAATCGGTGTGGGGAAGTTAAATTAAAACAGAATTGACAGGGTGTTCGTTTGTGAAAACGTGTTCAACAAGTGGCCTCAATCCTATGTTAGAGCACTTAAAATAGGCTTGTCGGATCATGCTCCATTACTTCTTTCTCTAGTTGATACAAACTTTGGGCCGAAGCTATTTCGGTGGTTTGACTCATGGTTGGATAGACCGGGTTGCGTGGATATTATGAATTCAGTTTTAGGAGGTTGGGTTTCGGTGGGTTGTATGATATGGACCTGACAAACAAACTTAAAGCCCTTCGTGATAGACTTAAAATTAGATTAAAGTTTGCAATCGTAAAGATCAAGAAGACGAACAAAGACTTAAACAAGAGAAGGAGGATTTGGAAGTCATGATGGAACAACAGGATCTAGAAGAATCCGATTTATGGGTTTGGTCAGGGTGTGCGAAATGCTTGCAAGAGATTGAACTTTTTAGATCCCGTGATATTAGACAAAAATCTCGAGTTCAATGGGCTTCCCTTGGAGATGAAAATTCTAGTTTCTTTCATAATGTGGTCAAAGGTAGACAAGCGAGAAATGCGATTCCGGGCCTTGAAGTTAGAGGTGAATGGGTCTCCAAACCGTCTCTTGTTAAACGTGAAGTGCTAAGATTTTTTAGAGACCGTTTCAAAGAAGATATAAAGATTCGACCGAGTATTGTTTGTACGGGTTTGAAGCGTATTACTGGACAAGATGGCTTGGTTCTTATTGAGTCGTTTTCCAAACAAGAAATTAAAGATGTTGTGTTCGGTTGTGGGTCTAATAAGGCGCCTGGCTCGGATGGTTTTAACTTTCGTTTTGTGAAACGATTTTGGGATTTATTGGAGCAAGATTTTTGCAATATTTTGGATGAGTTTCATAGAACAGGTATCATTAATTCTGGATGCGGTTCGGCATTCATCACTTTGATCCCGAAGGTTAAATCGCCTTTGGGTCTCAAAGATTATAGACCTATCACTCTCATTGGGATGATCAGTAAGGTTATTTCCAAAATACTTACTAATCGTCTAAAGAGGGTTTTGGGAAAAGTTATCTCAGAATCTCAATCGGCGTTTTTATCGGATCGTTTTATTCTTGATGGTCTGCTTGTGGTGAATGAAGTTATGGAGTGGTTGAAAAGAAGGAAGAAAAAAGCGTTTCTATTAAAGATAGACTTCGAGAAAGCCTACGACAACGTAAATTGGCATTTTTTGTTATCTATGTTGAACCAAATGGGCTTTCCGTGTTTGTGGTGCAGTTGGATTAAAGGCCTTCTTGTTTCAAGTCAAGCGTCGATTCTTGTTAACGGGTCGCCTACCTTCCAATTTAAAAGCGAAAAGGGTCTTTGTCAAGGTGATCCCATCTCTCCTTTTTCTTTTCTTGATAGTCATGGAATGTCTCGCGTGGATGCTGGAGAAAGCGAAAAATATTGGAGAGCTCAAAGGCATTAAACTGGCGGATGAAATGGATATTAGTCATCTTTTCTATGCGGACGATGCCCTTATCATGGGAGAGTGGTCTATTGAAAATCTCCAATGTACGGCTCATATTCTTAGAGTTTTCTATTTATGTTCGGGTTTACGCATAAACATTCATAAGTCCAATTTATTCGGAGTTGAAACCGAAGACATTAAAGTAGATAATATGTTGGAAGTCTTGGGTTGTAAAAGAGGTACTTTCTCGTTCATCTACTTGGGTAAAAGGTGGGAGCCATAATGTCTAGAGTCAATAATTGGAATTCGGTGATCGATGTGGCAAAAAATCGATTGGTTTCTTGGAAAGCAAAAAATCTTTCTATTGGAGGGCGATTGATTTTAATAAAATCGGTACTTGAAAATCTGCCGATTTATTACTTATCTATTTACAAAGCCCCTAAGGCGGTTTATGAGAAGATTGAGTCTATTATGAGACATTTCTTGTGGGCCAGTTCGAGTGAAGAAAAAAAGATTAATTGGGTCGCTAGGGACATTATTTCTAGTCCAAAGAAGGCGGGAGGTTTGGGTATTACTAAATTGCAACATGTCAATGATGCGCTTCTTCTTAAATGGACGTGGCGTTTTAAAAAAGAAGGTCCAAGTCTATGGAAGAAAGTTATTTTGAGCTGTCATGGGTCGAGTAGAATGTGGACTATACTGCCTTGTACCCCTTCGGCGAGTGGATGCTGGAAACACATCGTTAATATAGGCGAAAGTAAACTGAGGAATGGCAATTCTCTTAATACTTATTTTGTTGGGATTTTGGGGGATGGGTCTTCGATTAATTTCTGGGCAGACTCGTGGCTCTTTGATGAACCGCTTCGACACGTTTATCCCCTTCTGTTTAGACTTGAAAAACGCAAATGGTCGACTGTCTCGGACAGGCTGAAAGTCGTAAACGGAATCAAAACGATGAACTGGGATTGGGTCACGGCTCCTTATACTTCAGAGCAGGTTGCAGAACTGTTTAGTCTGCTGTCGGCTATCCATGACTTCGATTGGAAAGGTGGCATCGATGACTGGAAGTGGGCTGCAGACAGGAATGGTTTTTTCTCAGTTAACAGTGCAAAAAAGCTATTAATAAGCGATGTTCAGCAGCCGAATAATTGCCAGTTTACATGGAAAGGATGGGCGCCTTTGAAGTGCAAAGTTATGGTTTGGAGAGCGACTATTAATCGGCTGCCTACGAAGACGGAGTTGTTAAAGCGTGGTGTCCCTATGTTGGATAGATGGTGCGTGCTGTGTAATTCGGACGAAGAGTCGGCGACCCATTTATTTACCGGTTGTGTCTATGTGGCGGAGATTTGGTCGAAAATTGAAGCTTGGTGTCGTCTTTCTCCTTTTTTTGCTTTTCAAGTCTCGGATATATTGAAGATGGTGGACCTACAGAATTCTTCGAACCATAGTAAATACATTTTGAGAGGTATTATTGTTATCACTATTTGGGCGGTGTGGAATGAGCGGAATGACAGAATCTTCAAAGATAAAAGACGGAGAGCGGTTGAAGTCGTTGCGACCATAAAGAGCACCTCGTATTTCTGGATTAGGAATCGCTCTAGATTTAAAAACGTAGATTGGAATGTTTGGTGTAATTGTCCTTTGAATTTGATGTAGTCGTTTGCCCGGTGGTCCTTGCTTTGAGGACCTCTTGTGGCGTTTTGTGTTGAATGAAATTTATCTTTCAAAAAAATAATAAAACATCAAATATTCCTTTTGCAATATTTTGAACTAGTTGATTTTCGCTATGTAGACCGGATTGACTTGATGATTGATGGTGGCAGATAAGATTTTAAAATAATATTTCTTGTTAACTTCTTACTCTACCAAAAGCTTTCCCAATTATATTTTGTTAAATTGTGCCAACCTACTAAATAAAGAAACCATAGTTATAGGTTTGGGTATTGCTAACGATGATGCATGTTTACTCTGAATGTAATACATTTTGTTTAGTTTTGTAGTCCAGCGAAACTATGAGCGAAATTACAGTTTCGCTCATAGTCAGCTGTTTTAGTTCACCCGGCGAAACTGTTGTTTCTGCCGGGCGAAACTATAGTTTCATCAGCTGCGAAACTAAGACTGCTATATATAGTTTTGATCATTTCCATTGTTGCTTAATCTTGCAAAACCCTAATCGTTTATCATTGTTGCAAGTATCCTTTGTAAGCAGTCATTTCAAAGAAATATCATTGTGCTTTGTTGTTATTGAGTATATTGATCATCATTGTCTTACTTTGATTCATTTGTGGTTGTTCTCAATCTTCTTCATCTTTGTTATCTATTGTTTGTATTTGATATTGAACGATTCAACAACTCATTTGTACTGCAAATCGATCAAATAGACCAACAAATACAACTATTGATGCATAAAAAGGCTAGTAAATAGTAATATATATAATTGTATGTCGCCCAACGATTCGCTTGAATAAAAGTCAAGCTCGTTAACTTAATTGTTGTACTTGTCAAACTTATATGATAATTTTCTTTTAATAAAACCATTGGTGAAGCTTAGTGAGGGTCGAGAGCAATGTTTTCAGAACCGGATCAGACGTCGAACCGGACGCCTTACTGGTTGGTGGTCGGACAGGTCGGACCGGATTTAACTATATTTTAATTATATTTATATATATAATTAAATTTAAGTAATTTATATATGATTTATATATATATATATATTTTATAGTTATATATAAAATTTAACTATATTTGTATATCCGACGTACTAATTTATGGTTTAACACCCCGTTTTTACCCATTAAAATTTAAAAAAACCCCAAAAACCGGTCCGAACCGGTCCGGTTTCCCGGTCCGACCAGCGGTTCGGGACAAACCAGCCGGTTCGACCACTTCAAAACGATTCATACTAGACCGGACCGGACCAGGCACCGATTCGCGGTCGAACCGGTCGGACCGGCCGGTCCGATCCGGTCTCAACAACAATGGTCGAGATGTAACACCCGGAAATTTATTATTTTGAAGCCGGCGAAGAAAGAAAAGAAATAAAGTTCAAAGCCGAGGGACCAAACTCGCCAACGAAGAAAAGTTGGGAAATGTGGTGATATGTGTAGGGAGAGGGCAGCCCACTCTCCCCACACTTCACATATTTTCGGGTCTAAGAGGGGGAAGAGAGAAAAGAAGAGAAAAAGAAGAAAAAGTGGTGTTTCGGGTGATTCGGGTGTCCAAATCCGTCGAGTGGCAAGCCAAATCGAAGCTCTTGTCTTTGTGCTCGATTGTGTGAGTTCTAGGACCCCACTTTTACTTGTTTTCAACCGATTTTGGGGCTGGAAAATGTTCAAAACCCGTTTTTGTATGTGTATGTGTTTGACCCATTTGGGTGTGATGTGTATGATGCGTTTAGAGTATGATTTCGGGCTTGTGTGTGCTTGTATGGTGTTATGGTATGCATTCCTAAGGTCCAGGAGGGTTAATTTAGGCTTAGAATGGGTTTGGATGAGCTTGGAGGCCGAAAATGGCAGATTGGGTTCGGGATGAACTCCATTCTGTATCAGCTAGGGCTAGGCGACCGAATGAAGGCCATACGGCCGAATGAGGGCGATTGGGGGTCATTCGCACGATTGGGATTCATTCGCACGATTGAGGGTTCAATCGCACGACAAAGGTGTCAGTCGCACGACTGGGAGTCCAGTCGCATGGGGATTGCACGACTGAGGGTTCAGTCGCATAGATGCTTAGTCGCATGAGTCCATTCGCATAAGGTCTGTCGCATAGGTGCCCATTCGCAGTAATCCCATTCGCACAAGGTCCATACGTACGATTGGATGTTCATTCGCATAGATGACCACCCGCATGAGTCCAGTCGCATGATGTTCAGTCGCATGGAGGCCATGCGACTGAAGGGTGTCCATACGCCCAAACAGGGCTGTTGCACTCGAAGGAATGTGTAGTTTGACTTCTGGCCTTCGGGGAAAGGTGCAGATGTAAGTTTTGACGTAAAGTAACCCGTAAGAGCATGTAAGAGGATGGTTATGGCCTTAGAGAGCATGTAGGGCATGATGATGATGATGTTGCATGTTTATGCATATTATGAACGTATGATGTTGCCCTGTATGATGATGATGAATGTGTATGATATGTTCCTTATTATGATGTATGCTTATCTTTCTTGTGGATTTACATGTCATGCTAATGAATGAATGAATGAATGAATGAATGAATGAAGTATTATGTAATGTAAAGCGAAAGATAATGAAAGAGGAACATGAAGTAAGAATGCATGCATTAATGAATGATGAATGAACGAAAGAAAGGCTTGCAAGCATACATATTGGGGTGAGCGACTTTGTGTTGCAAAAGACTCGGATGAAGTGCAATCATTTAGATTGCCTATGAGGTGAGCAACCTTGTCGTTGCAAAAGACTCGAGTAATGTGCTATCGTGATGTTGCCTTGGGGTGAGCAACCTTGTTGTTGCAAAAGACTCGGATAGCTTGCTATCGTGATGGGCAATTGAGGTGAGCAACCCTAGGGGTGCAAAAGACTCGGATAGCGTGCAATCATTGAGATTGCCATTGAGGTGAGCGACCATGTTGTCGCAAAAGACTCGGAAGAAAGAATGAACGAAAAGAATGGAAGATAATGAATGAGATGAAAGATAAAAATGACATAATCTATGTATACGTATGTTGAATGATCGCATGATAAAAGGAATAGTTTTAATGAAAGTAAAGTATGTTTTATTACTAAAACTAGAACTCACTCAGCAACGCTGACTTTTATTACATTTTCCAGTTGGCAGGTAAATGATTGCTGAGGATGGCACGGCGAGGCTACTCGGCTCTTTTGGGATGGCATCCAATTATATAGCTTTTGTGATGTAATGCAAACATAAATTTTGCAACCGGATAATGATGTATTATTTGGCAAAAGTAATTATAATGAAACGTGATGTCATTTTTGAATGTTTCCGCTGCAATGTTTTCTTAATGCAATGTAATTATATGTTTTATGTGCGATGAATGACCAACTGTAAGCGTCCCGGGAACGGGGCCTTACACGAGAGGCCATCACATCCTCTATTTTTTTCGTCACTACTGTTAGTTTTTGGACCTGATGGTTTAAAATTTTATATATACAGAGTTCGCCCCCTCCCCCCCTAAAAATTCTTTATTTCGCCCCCACTTTTATTATGTGGGCTTAACCTACTTTTGACTAATTAACTTTTAAAAAGTTAATAAGTACAAAAAAAGTGTTTGACAATCCCAAAAGAACTTTTCAAATTAACTTTTTTTTGAAACATAAAAAGGGTGTGACTTATAACTTTTGAAAAATCCTTTTAGTCCAATTTGCTATTATACGACTCTACTACCTCCGATTAACTCTCCTTAATTTTAAAAGTATGTGTTTTTTTTATCATTTTACAACCTTTTAGTTTATAAGGTAATCCAAACCAATGTTTTTAGAACCGGATCGGACGTCGAACCGGCCGCCTTACTGGTTTGGTGGTCGGACCGGTTGGACCGGATTTAACTATATTTATATATATAATTAATTATAAGTAATTTATATATGATTTATTTATGTATTTTATAGTTGTATATAAAACTTAACTATATTTGTATATCCAACACACTAATAAATAGTTCAACACCCTGTATTTACCCATTAACATAAAAAAAAAACCCAAAACCGGTCCGAACCGGTCTGGTTTCCCGGTCCGACCACCGGTTCGACCACCTAAAACCGAATCATAGCGAATCGGACCGGCTAGGGGGCCGATCCCCGGTCAGACCGCCCGGTCCGATCCGGTCGCAAAAACATTGATCCAAACATTTTTTAAGAAACACTTTTTTAAAAGTATAAATTCTTTTTATCAAAAGTTCTTTTCAACTAAATAAGCAATCCCAAACATGGCATATGGTTCGATTCAAGCTCTACCCCTAAATAAAATTAATGATTTGTTTGATAGTCTCTTAGTAGTCACTAAGAGCTTATCTCTTAATAATTTATACTCTTAAATGTTATAAAAAGTAACATTAATGCTAAATAGTTAAAAAATACCACCCCAAATAGTTAAGAGGTTACCTTTTAACCATTTCAAAATTAAGGTTATTTTTTAACAATTAAAATTATATAAACCATTAGAAAACAAAAACTATCAAACAATATGATCGTTGGTTTCGTGTAGGTGTGAACCGGTGGCTCGAGTCTCGACCTAATGGGAGTGGCTCCTACAAACGATGAAGTGAGGTGCAACATTTCAGCCTCGATCCGAACCACATGGCTCGTGTGCACCCGAACCTCCGCTTCGGTCAAGGGCCTAGGTTCACTCTACTGTTCGTTGAAAATTTTGCACGATCAAATTCATTTTATCTCTCTCAATCCCTCATCTTCTCCACCGATTCAAACCCTAGTTCCAAAGTTAAAAGCTCACTGAAAGCTCCGATTTCGATCTCCACAGGCGTCTATGGTTCAATGTTCTTAAGTAAGCTCCTGCACTCGCTTTTCATATGGCTCAAAACCCTAATTTTTTTAATCATCCAAAAAGCAAATGCTTTAATTTCACTTTTTGAGGGAATCTCCTTTGCCGTTATGTTTATCTTCTTCTTTTTGATTAAATGCACAGTTGATTTGCTTGGAATTCGGTGTTGAAACGTTCAGCAAATTTGATCTTCTTAGCGTTTTGGTAAGAATTTCTGGGGTTTAAACGTTGGTTTTTCTCTTTTTGTTCATGCAATGTATGTGGTTGAACCCTTTTGGCGCTTTTTGCGAGCATTAGGAGCTACACTTCCATTTCTGATTTGCATTCTTTTTTGATGTTGGTTTCCTATTTGCCCAGTGATGCATAATTAGCTACCCTCTGTATTAGTGGTTTGTTATGAAAAGATCAGGGGTTGACCTTACTGGGCAAGGGCATATGAGAGTGTGTTTAAGCAAGAGCAACATAGCTAACTGTTGTAGAGCTGATATGAGTCCACTAGGGAGTAGGGACTACAAAAATGACCCCTATATGCAGATTATATGTTAGCAAATAGTTAGCTGTATTTCTAAAACTGTGTTCATGGTAACCAAGCATTAGGTTAGCAATCTAGCTAGTTTAGTTCGAAAATTTGAATATATACTTGACATTGGACAAACAAACATTGGTTTGTGTCTATTATTGAGTTATTAGTGACGTGGGATCCTTTGAATTTTGAATGGTTAGGGATGAAGAATACGAGCCATTAAGCGAAAGCTCTCATAGAATTTCCAATGAAGTGCTCAACGTCATCTAGTTAGTAGTTTCTGGATACGAAGGTCTCTTGCAAGCTAGGTGCATGGTTATTGCTCTATTGGTTTTACAAAATGTTTACACAAGTTGAATGGAGTTCTCAATACAAAAGTTTGCATTTTGTGATAGACATTTCTTTTTTGTAATTACTGGATGCCACCTAAAAAGGGATTCACTTTACATATAGACCGAGGTTTCTATTGATGTTAGTCAATACCTGTTATATTGATTTCAGAATGTCAGTCTCAAAATTGATTATCCATCTTAGATGCTAGATAGAACGCAACGCTCTTAGTTTGTTGTTTCTGTGAGTCTGTGACAGACTCACTTGTATCACTATCAATAAGTCATACTATATGACTTAACATATTCTTCCTAGCATTCCTACTCTAGACATGTAGCTTTTATGTTGTTTATCACTTTATCTTTGTTTTTGCTTTTGGTAAACCCATTTGTATCAGTAAATTATATTACATGATTCTATATATTTACCCAAGATTTCTCAAATGTGTTGTTTATGTGGGTTTCCGTGTTAGGTTTTTCGGCTGTTGTTTTAGCAAACACACTTGTTACGGATTCATGATTTTGTATAGATAATTTTTGGCATGAAATGTATTAGTTCTTATTACTCGACAAGTCAAAATATTTATTGATGATGTTTGTTGAGGTCATAATGAATGACTATTGAGCCCTGTTGTCAATAGCAAACGTAGCGGGCGCTATAGCGTGCTACGTCGCGACAAGGTCAAGGCCCGCTATCTAGTACTTAGCGGTATATAGCGACTTGCAGTGGCATTTTTTTATTTTTTTTATTTTTTTATTCTTTATTACTATAAAATTGACACAAATAGAGTATTTTAGCTAATTTGGTGGTGTTTGCTTATATATTCTACTACTTTATAGCTAAACATGTTTATTTATTGAATTTAAAACATTTCTTAAAGCTTCTACTACCTTATCGCTAAACACGAAATAGCGGGCGCTATTTATCGCTATTTGCTACGTAGCATATAGGTGGTTTGTCGCTATTTACCGCATTCGCTATTGAAAACTATGCTATTGAGATAATAGTCAAGAAAGTCTCTCGTTATTAATGTGTAGCCACATTTTGGCTTATAAACTACTGAAATTTTTCTTGTTCTTATTCTTTGTTTTATAATTGTGCATTCATACATGTTATTTATGTATCTTTAGTGAGAGCTGACATGATATGTGGTTTGCTATTAGTGAAATTAGTATAATCTAATCTAAACCTTGAAACATAAAACCAGTTTCATTGTAGTTTTATTTTCTTTAATAATTAGACAAACCATTTTTGTTGTTGCCCATTATTTTTTTTTAATTTTTTTTTTTTCTGCCCAATAGTTAGGGTAGCATATAACTAATTCACCTATTTAACCGGATTAACATAATTAATCGAATCGACAATTAACGGATGGTTCAGTTAAGCCATATCTGATTAATTGAAAGTTGTTTAGTTTTGGTTTTGGGGTGGCATAAATGATTAACTGATAACCAAATCAACTACATGGCTTACTTGCGTGTCCTGCTCTTGTTATGTACTCCTAAAATTCATGATGGATGATATCAAATTATTAAACCAAATAAATATCATGTTTGTACTTCACTACTTCAGTACTTCCTAACGGGTTGGTGAAAGATATAAGTAATAATGTTGATCATGCCCTTACATGGATTAGAGGAAATGTGAAGACATAGAGCTAAAGCACATATTGGTGGAATTACATTTAGAAACAAAGCTCTTGGAATTTAGGCTCAAAACGACCCGACCCGTCACACCCTTACCAATAATTTAACCTAAAACATCACATTATATTATATGAACCGTCTAAACAGACCCAATTCGAGTCTTTGGGTGAGAATTGTAGACATAGTTAAGACTATATAGTTAAAGCTGTCCTAACTTACATGATCATTTATTTTTGTCTACATGTTCATACTAATTTGTACACAGTCTGTTCTATGATAAGTGGTCCATTTTCTTTATTAGGTATTCAATGATTTTCGTCAACATTGTAATATTAACCAGAAAAGCTATGAATTAGAAGAGGTACTTGTTAAAATGATAAAATTGAAAATTCAAAAATTAAAGTATTTCTTTGGTCTTATTTGTTAAATAATATTTCTCGGTTAATATGCCCCCACAACATAGACGACTAATGGAGAACAAAGTAGCATGTAATTAGAGATATTTAAAGTGATCTACGTGCTTTTTCTTTATGTGTAATCCACTCCCTTGGCTTAAAGAAGAGCACCTATAGCACTAGGTAGAACTAGAAATCTTTCAAGGCGGATGAAACAGAGAGATGGCGGTTGTTTTTTGTCTCAGGTGAGGTGATGCTCTAGTAACTTGTATAACGTGCCTTTACACACCACGATAGCTCTATATCACTCTTGATAGAGCTTTAGGGTAGTGGTTGGCAGGAAATAATGACGAGCTAGTGTTGAAGGGGGCAAGTGAGAGAGTTGGAGCGATACATGGAATCTAAAAAAGATAAACGAGATAGATAAAAGATGAGATGAGAGAGCTTTGGGGTAGTCGTTGATAGAGTTGTACATGGATTTTCTTGGGTTGTACTTAAAGCTAATCTTATTTGATTGTACATAGAAATCTTTTGTGTGTATCTTATGTATTGTATTTTAGGTTTCCAAAGATTACCAAGGTAGAAAATATTATCTTGATTCATATCTTATGCGAGCGCCTCCATGTGCAAGGCTAGCACCTCTGCATTGCTACTCGCTTAGCGCTTCTAGGATCATAACCATCTCAAAACGTCTCATGCCTTATAAAACCAAGTCTGTTCATTCCAAAGATACTATGGGTAACTCATTTCTTGGAGCATTGGACTTGTAGATACCAATAAGCAATTTTCTAGTCAGTTGATATATGTTTCCTGGATGGCATATGTTCAATCATGTGTGCGCTTAGACAAGAACTATTAGAAATTGTTGGTCACTTAGGAATAAGCTTATTTAAATATATATTTTCATTTAGAGTGGTTGTGCTTGCAAAGCAAATGCATATTTCTCCCTTAATACGTTTTGTCAACATTAAATGCACTAATGATAATTCAAATTGATATATTTTCATGAGTATGTTATGTCTCTTCGAAAGGTGAACTGAAATCGGAAGTCAATTCATTGGTGATTTTGAAATTATCTGCCACTTACCTCCAATTGGGTTTACATACAGATGGTTGCTGATAGCTAGTTTCTTTTAGGGTTCCCTACTGAGATATACAATGAGAAGAGTCAACACAAAAGTACTCATAATTTAACCTCAAGATGTGACTAGAATTATTGTTCTTAGGATCTTACATGATAAGTTTCTTTGTTTTTTTTAATATCATCAATAAAGAAGTCAAATTAGATGGCAATAGAAAGGGTTTAATAATGTCCAAATTAGTATAATAGAAAGGATTAAGATATAATAAAAAGTTAGAAGTTGAATATGTTTTAGGACAAAAAAATTAATAGCTTATTAAATAACCTAGATTTGTTAATCCCCTACCATGTATTGTGGAAGAGTTGTATTTGTTAGGTATCTTTACGCAGCGGAAATAAACACATTGTTATACGCACGCACACGAAAGCAATAAGAACACGAGAATTTATAGTGGTTCGGTCAAGATGACCTACGTCCACTCTCTGCAACTAGGTATTTTATTAAGCCCAAGGGACAAGATTACAATACAATGACATGAACTATATACAAAGATAATTAGGGATTTAAGAAGCTTCAATGAGCCAGGCCCATAACTTCACCCGAAAGCCCAAAGGCCTTCACACCTCAATAGTATTTGTATTGCTTCTATTGTTTGTCATGGAGGCATCATAATTCTTGCAATGTTTGCTGGGGATGTCATATTCGTATTGCTTCTCATACATGTTTAATCACAGGTACCATCCATTCCATCATTGTTAAAATTCATCGTATTGATTTATCTCTTATGAAGATTTTGATCTCTGAAAGGCTTTGTGTTTCTTTTGTTTTGTTTGAGGGGTACATTGTATAGGATTTGTGAATAAGAGAAATTAGGAATAACGTTTTCTGGGAAGAGGTGCATAACATCATGAACCTATTGAAACACACACACACATTTATAACTCTATGCTATGGATGTTTTGTACTTAATCTTGTTTTCAACTCTTCCTTATTATATGCGTAAAGTAGATGGATTCTTTTTGGCAGCCACTTGATAGCTACCTGATTATTATTTTTTTGTTCAGGATTACATAACAAGGTTCTTTACTTGGTTAGCTTAACCGAACTGTGATATTATATTACTGTATATGGGTTGAAGCTACATCCACTTTTGGGACCTCAAGTAACTGGATTTAGAAGGTTGAGGTTTTAATTTGCATATTTTTATGAAGGTTGATCTACAGGACACCTTAAGTGTTAGCCTCAAATTGTGAGGCTTGCATCATTAATGCCTGGCAATGGAGTTGGGGACAGGGTTCACAATTTCTTTGCACAAGAAAACCTGTCCCAGGGTCTGCGATCCCATGATGGAAATTGGCCTTTAAATGACAATTCGTGGGGTGGTAATCAGAAACAGTTTGGTGTGTCAGATCCCAGTCCAAGAAACTATAATCCATCACAACTAGGTAAAACTATTAGCTCTTAATTGCATTTTTTGATGTTATTGGTTTTTTCTTGTTTTTGTTATCAATCTCTTGAGTTATAACAGAAAGTTTTGGTTGTTTTAACTAGAGGTGACAAAACGGGCAGGTCCAACAGATCAAGTAACAGGTTTATAAGTGGTTTCACTATTAAACCACTAATATAATTTGTTTGCATAAAGTTATCTAAGAGGCTGTAAGCATTAAAAACATATGGGGACACTTTCAGTCCGTTTGATGCACTTGACATATTCCACTTTGAACCAAGTTTTAGAAAAATATCCATTTGACATGGTGGAGGTTAAATTTAACTTGTTTTAGGTCAGTGATCGAAATTGCCACCTCTAGTTGTAGTATTACTATCTGTATTACACTATTACATCTTTAACTTTAACAAGTTCTACCCTCACTTGAGCAGAAACTGTGAGAGGACATAGTGGTCAACATGTTCCGGATCAATATATCTTTAACGTTACACAAACAAATGGAAGGCCTGAGTTTGCTAGAAGTCTGTCTCAGTCTCACCATGAACAGCCAAGCTCTAATGGCTACATGTATGGACACCATAATTTTCAAACAAGGCCAGACGAAGCACATTTCATGGGAGTGAATACAGAATATGGTCATAATAATGTGATGAACCGAAGGGGTTCTCTGTTCTCTGAGTCCCAACAAGAACCTGTTCCCGAACAACCTCCAAAGAATCTTAACAGGTCAGAGAGTTCTGAGGCTCATGGTAGTTTTGACCTTTTTGGTGGTCAAAATCAGACTAATAGTCAGCATCCTGGTTTACTGCAACAACCATTACAACAGCAGTCTGGATTTGGTGGTGACATACAACAATTGCAACAGCAACTCATGCTCAGAAAAATGCAAGAGCTTCAGAGGCAACAGGAGATTCAAAGACAACAACACGTGTTAAATCAAGCATCTCAATTTGCTAGGCAACAAAACACGTTAAATCAAGCTTCTCAGTTTGCTAGGCAACAGGCATCTGGAAGCCTTTCACACGGGCTCGCTAATGGCACTCCAACTTCTGATTCATCTGGTTATGGTTGGACTGAGCCTGCGGTGGATAACCCAAGCTGGTTGCACCGTGCCTCACCAGTGTCGCACCCTGAGCAGCAGGTTGAACCGTCTTTACACGGGTTTCCTGTTTCTAGCTCAAGAGGACATCTTAGCCAGTTTCCTCATAGTAATTCCTTTCCTGGTAACAAGTATGCTGTAAATTCAGAACAACACATGGTTCCAAATAAAGGTTTATTTGGAAACACAATTGGTCTGGGGTCAAACAGCATGAAGAAAATGGAACACATTCAGAAAACAAATGGCCCACAAAATCCATCTGTACAGGAAACCCCTTTGGAGATGGTACAGAATAAATCAGCTATGGATGCAGCTCCGTTGGATCCTGAAGAGGAAAAAATCTTGTTTGGTTCAGATGATAACATATGGGAAGCGTTTGGAAGTAGCAAAAACATGGGTGGAGGAGTATCTAGTTTGTTAGATGATAACGAATTTGCAAGTGGTTTGCCTTCAATGCAAAGTGGTAGCTGGAGTGCTCTTATGCAATCTGCAGTGGCAGAAACTACTAGTGGTGGTGATGTAGGTGTACAAGAAAACCTGAATTTTCAGAACGCAGAACTGTCACCTGGCGAGCACCCTTATGAAAAAAGTGGAAAAGATCAAACAACAACAGCTTTAACTGATAGTAACTTGCCTAATATACATGATAAGCATCATAGTAACAAGGGGTTCCAACATTCTTCAGGAGGAAGCAATTGGCTACACCGTGGTCTACAAAAGGCAGACGCTGAACAAAACCAAGTATTTGAAAATTCTGTGCCAGGTCAGAGGACACCTCTGCAGCATGGAACAAGCCATCCAGATAAGCAAACAAATAATTGGAATGCAAACAAGCCCGTTCCATCATCTATGAACTCTGGATTTAATATGAATCAGAACGATAATTCATTGCAGCAATCTCAGAATAATGATTGGAAGAGAGCAAACATTGCTGCTTTACCACACTTAAGTAACATGCAGCAGGGTGGTAATCATTCTAATCAAATCACTTCTAACAACCATCATCCTAATTACTGGAAACATGTTGATTCATCAGTTAAATCTAAAGGAAGTGATAACTCAGACATGTCACAACGTCGTCTAAATAGTAAGGGCCCACAGGTGTCTGAGTCATCATTTAATAGCTCAGATAAGGATGATCTAAATAGCAGTAGAAAGGAGAACTCTAATGACAGCTATAGGTCAAGTTCATCTCACCTTCCTAACACGATTGTGCAACGGGAACATTTATCATCAGATGCCAGTTACTCCAGATCCTTGGCTGGAACAAAACAAAGTTTATCTAATCAGGCGGGTGGGAAGATTTCAGGGCCGGGCCCACGGAAGTTTCTGTATCATCCAATGGGAAACCTGGATGAAGATGTTGGAGTTCCTTATGGAACAAGACAAGGTGGCAATACAAAGCCTGTATCCCAGCAGCATTCTGGATCATTGGGAGCTCAAGATCAAGGAAATTTTGGAGTTCACAAAAGTAGTGGCCAGGTTTGTATTTTTTCTATAAATAGTTAATGCTTTAACTATGACTACATCATTAGATTAAATCTTTAAAAATGATTTTCCAAGCTGTCTGCTTTATAAATAGACTTTGGTTACTCATTTTAGATTATACACAGGCCAATTTGAACCCTTTATAAGTAAGTGGTTAAAAATTGCAACCTCTAATGTACATAAACATATTTGTTTCTTATGATAGTCTGGTTATGCAAGCGCTGTATTTTACAGGGGTTTGCACCTGAGGTTGGAGTCCTGAAAGGATCCGATGATATGCGTTTCAAGGGCATGGTTCCTGGTCATCTGCGTAATATCATTGCTTCCCATGACAGATCTGTTGGTTTATCTACATCAGACAAGGCATCTCATCCAGGGTATGATTTGAATTGTCTGGTTCTCGTTTTCTGTCTTTTAATTAATACCTGATGTATAATATGTTGATTTCATTGTTAGCTTGAGCAGTCAAAGTCAAAATATGCTTGAGCTTCTTCACAAGGTAGATCAATCAAGAGATGGTGGAATTGCAAGGCATTTGAACTCATTAGAACGTGATTCGTCATCTGAGATCCCTGAACCCGAAAATTCTGATGGATCTTTTGGTGGTCACCAAAGAAGTCAATCATCCAACTCTCAGGGTATTGGTTTACAACTAGGCCCACCGTCACAACGGTTACCAATGGCTATGCAGGCGGTCAAACATAATTCTTTGAGTCAACCTCAAGCCTCTGCTAATTCAAGAAGCAAGGGTCATGCTGAGCTGTCTTCTTTTCCTAATTTCCAGGAAACATCACATGAAGAATTCAAGAATGATAGAATGAGTATATCTGGTCAAAGTAAAAGTCAAACCACAGGGAATAAGATGATGACCAACCTATCAGCAGCATTAGGTGGTACGGATTTTCCTAATTTGAGAAATGATCTTCAAAATCATCCAACGGCTGGCAATGAATCTTTCGATGGATATACTTCTCAAACCAGGCAAGCAGATGAAGGAGTGCATGTTTCACATTCCTTAACTGCAGAAAACTTACATGCGTATTTCCCTTGTGCTAGTTCTGGCACGTCTCTACAAGGTGCATTTTCAAAAATGTTGCCTAATGCATTGTCAAATCTTCCAAGTCAACAACTTGCTTCAGCAACCTCACCGTGCAAAAGTCAATTCAATATTGTGGAATCAACCTTCTTAGGCCAGCAGAATCTAGGGGAAGAAGAAGCAGAAAATAGAGGGAATAGAAGTTGTTTGAATGCACCAGGGATTATTACTTCTGTAGGGGATGAGTCAACTGAAAAGGTTGACCGAGGTCAAATGATGAATGGACCAGCAACAGGCAATGATTCATCTACTGCATCTCAGAAAGATCTTGAAGCATTTGGTCGTTCTCTTACACCAAATAATTTTCATCAACAAATTTCATTACTAAACCAAATGAAGGCTTATAAACATACAGATAATGACCCAAATAACAGGGTATTAAAGAGATTGAAAATTTCAGATAACTTATTATGTGGTCCGCAAGCAACTGTCCCGCTTGGAAATTCTGAAATGGCTAGATCAACGTTGCCAACAGATAATGTTGACCGAAGTTTAGCTTCTTTACCTGCTAATCCACCTTCAAAAGACTCACTTGCATCTGATCATAATGGGCCTACTTCTGTTAAAATTGAGAGCTCTCACATAAGTCCTCAAATGGCTCCATCATGGTTTGATCGATATGGAACGTTTAAAAGTGGTCAAATGTCTTCACAAAGAGCCCATGCTGTAAGGACTATGGCACAGCCGTTAAAAGTTTCTGGTAGTTTGGAGGCAACACATGATTCAAAGGAGCCACCAGCAAGTGGTGTGGCCAATACCAGTAAGGACGGTGTTATCTGGAAAACACCAGTTCCATCCTCTCTGGTGGTTGATCACCATTTGACCTTCAAGCCACTGCAACCCAGCATAACTGCTCAAAATTTGGTTACCAAGAGACCAAAAAAGCGCAAGTGGTCTAGAGATGAAATTCAGTCTTGGCTCAAGGAAGTATCAGGGAGTTCTAAAAATCTTCAAGGCATCTGGTTAGTGTAAAAGTTATCAACCCTCCAATCTGTAGCTAGCAGAGGTAGCAAAATAAGCTGGTTGGATAACGGGTCAAAAACGGGGTTAGATAGACCTGAAACACATGGTCCATAATATAAAATTGACATATAATTAGTGTGTCAAATATGGTTTTAAAACTCGTAATTTTCTAATAATAATATAAATTAGGATTTTATGCATTATGTTTACAGGTTAGGTAACTTTTGGCTAGTTTCTCCTTAAGCTAATCGTATTTATGCATGATCAGCATGTCAAATATGACTATAAAAACTTACGTTATATTAAATTTATGGATTTAATAATTTAGGCTTATGCATTAAAGTAGCAATCAGGGGTACTTTCAAACAGTTTGACCCATTCAGTCCAGTTCCTTTAATGTTAAGTTTTACATGATCCATCTGACATGTTCTTGGTAAAACATTACGCACATCAACCTTCATATGTGAATGGGTTAAAATTGCCTCTTCTAGTATCTAGTACTTTCCTACATTGTGAATAAGTGTTTTTTTCCCTTTGGTGGCCGTAAAGATGGATACCAAAACATATGTTTTCATTAAGATTCTTTTGTTAACTTGGTGTATAAATTTTAAACCTGCAGGACTGCTATGATGGAATGGTGTGAAGCAACAAAACGGTTGATGGAAAAGGTAGGATACCCTATGTTTTCTTTATTCTCAAGTTGTATATTTTTTGTCCTGTAGTTTCTCATAAAAATATGGTGCTGCAGGTGGAAGATGATGGAGAATTAAATGAAGATGTACCAAGACCAAAGAGACGTATTATCTTGGCAACACAATTAATGCAGCAACTATTTCCCCCTCCACCACACACTCTTATTTCAACTGAAGCTACCTTAAACTATGATAGTGTGGCCTTTTATGCTGCTCGATTGGCACTGGGAGATGCATGCAATCTAGTATCTTGCGTTTCTCACAGGGAATCAAATCTGTACGAATGGTTCTACAAGTTCTAATTTTTTTAAACTTTTTCATTTTTATATAGCTAATAATTTTAATTTTCTTTTGGGTGGGGAAAACGCAGCCTCTCCGATAAAAGCAGAGAATCCGAGAAAATTGATGATAATCGTTTTTCCGAAGCTGCGGTAGACTGCATGAGCAAAGCCAAAAGGGTAGAAAGTGATTTTTCAAGGTACCTTGTGCTTCCTTACAAATTATTAGGTGTTCATATCAAATAATAAAAGAAAATCCAATGTTTATATAAAAAAATTAATGAAAACCTGAAATTTAGCTCATTAGTATAAAAACATCCCCTTTGATTACAAACTAAAATAAAGCCAATTATATGGACCATACGTGTTCATGTTTGCAGCTAATATAGAGGTTATAGGATACCCATAGTGGCAATTTTTACCAGTTCACTTAAGAATTGGTCGACTCATGTTTTACTTTTTCCAGGTAAAATATTATAGCTAAAAAGGGAACCGGGTTAAATGTGTCCATCCTCATACATGTCAAAAAGTTTTCCAAAGTGTATTTTTAATGCAAAAAACCTCCTAAATTACTTTATTCATGATATTGGATTATTTCTGAAATAATATAGTCTTCCTTGTCAACAAATATTTAACTCTTTTGGACAAAGAATGGTTCAGGTCAACCCAACCCAGTCTGTGTACCTGCCTATTTGGCCACCTCTAGGGTGCTGCAATATGCAGTTTATAGAACACCAATTACTCATGAGTTATGACCAAATTATTAAATTGACTAGAGGCTATCCTCATCCAGGAATTGATTCTAATATTCATGAAATTTGATAACTTTATCTTTTTGATCATTTATTTTGAACGACAAACAGAATTTAATTACTATAAGAATAGTCGCCCAGGGGGGGGGGTTTGGAAGATGCAACACACTACTCAGCTATTTAATATGTCCTCTGCTTACATGTCATAATCTTACCATACCAGGCTGGATGAGAGAGCATCAATCTTGGATTTAAGAGTGGAGTGTCAAGATTTAGAGAAATTCTCGATTATCAACCGGTTTGCTAAATTCCATGGAAGGGGGCAAGCAGATGGCAAAACTTCATCATTATCTGACGCAACTGCAAATGCACCAAAACCATTCCCTAAAAGATATGTTATTGCAGTCCCAGTGACAAAAAATCTTCCAGAGAGAGTACAATGCCTGTCACTATGACCTTTCAATTATTCCAGTCCCCTCATCAATTTTGTTGCACGTGATACCACCGACCATAGCTAACATGCACCATGGGACCCATCGTTTATGGGAAGTGCAGGAGTAGGTGATTATAGTAAACAAAACGATGGCGGTTTGATGATGATGATCTTTTGCCTTTACTCTTGAGAAATACAAGCTTGACTTTGGGATCTCGAATGGGGGGTTAAATTTGGAACTGAAAAGTTTAGCAATCTAGTTAGCAACAAGTAGATAAAAGTGTTGTCGTGAATCTCTCCGGTTCTAATATGTATTTTGATGGGATGGATATTCTTATGTGGCTGCAATATATCCAATTTCCCTGAATGTTTTTGGATAGGTGAGATATTATTTGGCCAAACATCACCACTCATGCTTCTTGTCAGTTGTAAGCTTAACCTAACAAAACCAGTTTTGAAATCTAGGTTCGAATTCGGTTTTTGGTTTTTGTTTGTTCAGCAAACTCCGCTCGCTGTGATACCTTTCCTCCATTTGTTTAATTTCAGCCTTGCAACCATACTCCTTGCAGAACCTAAAAAACTTTGATTTTGTCTTGTGACCATACTCCTTGTGGAATTAAGAAACTTTGATTACTTGTGGCAGAGGCTTAAAAGCAACATCTGCTAATTCTTATTCAGCATTGTTTTCATCCTATCATCATTAGTTAATAGGTCATAAATTTCAATAACACATCCTTGGCACAAGGGCTGTGCAGTCTGTCAAGCTACATGAATCAAAATAGCAACTCATGAAGTCGTGTTGACCTTTTATCCAAGATAAAATTACAGAAAACGTGCTTTAAGTATATATAAAGTTGCACGTATCATTTTTTATTTTTAAAAAAATACTTTAAACATCTTTTATGATAACATTTTGTAATAGATTTCATCTTTTAGACTAAGTGTTAAGTTTTTTTGTTAAGTCTAATAATTTGGTCCTTTTATCTTTAGAAGATTATTAATGCAAACATAAAGGACGTAATATGTAACCTTTTGATTATCTTTTACTTAAATTATCTATTTTTAGAATTATACATACAAATATGATTTTTTTATATAACATAATATATATTATTTATTTATTATTTATTTCATACACGTATTATATATAAATTGCTCTTGACTTAACGGTTAGTTTATAGGATGGAATATGTTACAAAATGTTAACATAAAGGATATTGAGAGTACTTTTTAAAGATATAGGATGATACCTGCAATTTTATAAAATTAAAAAAAAATATTTTCTTTAATTTTGTCTTTATTTAATAAAATATGTCTCAAGAATATATATGTTCTTAACATGAAATCTGAACTTTATGCAACTTTTTTTCATCTCAAATATACGGCAATTTATTTAAAAAGATTTACTAAATCTAGAATTTTATTTTATTTTATTTTATACTAGTCTTGCTATTTTATTGTTTAGAATCAGGCATGTCACTTAAAACACCCAACTTCATATCTTTCACATACCTGTAGCCAAAAAAACTTGCAAAAATTTAAATAGCATATCTAATGGTACAAACCCATGACTTTGAGATGCATAACTGCAAAAGCATATAAAGGTATAAAGAATTTACGTTGATAATTCCTATACCTCATAATTTATGACTCCATGATAATACAAAAGGTTTGGAGTTGAAATTACAAAAGGTTATTGTAATGATCGAGCATCATAATCGTTTATTAAAAGAAAATGCTAATGTATTGGGAGGTTTCCCCCCAATTCCTCTCGGTGATAGTTGATCTGCTGCCTCAACCTTTGTGTTCTCACTTCTTTAGTTTTTGCCCCAACCGCTCATTATTAAGAACAACAAAATGAGTTGGGAGGTTTTTATCGAGGTCTTTGATTAGGGAGACCGAATAGTAATGATCTCGTCATGTGAATTTTGACGAAGAACTCAAATTAGATTGTTTGATTTCAAGATTGATTGAAGGATTTGTACCGGAGGAGAGGCAGTAGAGTAGCGGCATGAACTGAAATGAGAAACTTTTCTAGCAAGATGAAGTTAGTAGTCATGGCGCGAATGGAAAATCATAACTTTTTAAATTTATTTTTTGTTTTTTGGAATGAAAGGGTAAAACTATCATCTTACAGAAATTTAAATAATTTGTTATAGAGGTTAATGTTAGAATCTAAACATATTACAAACTGAATTACAAATCTCAAACAACGTGGACTAGTTATCTAATTAATTCTAACTAAAATTGAGGGATATCATGTGTTGGTGTATATATACCTACTATAAAATGCTTATTTTGATGATGTTAAAAATTCAAATACATAGGTTAAATTTCAACCACCTCAAGGTGACCTTGTGGTAAGCGACTTGGGTTCTTCGAAGGAGACCCATGTTCGATCCCTACTAGGTGCACATCTTGGGGTGGCTAGTCATGGCGTTAATCGGGTGCCTACACCAAGGTTATAATATAAAGCGATTTCACGACATCGATAATAGTTCGAACCATGTTCATTGGCTTTGATGACCATGTGAGCCGCATTGCTTCTTGTAGGCGGGGGTGCCATAGGGCAGTTATGAGTTTGGTATAGTGTAATACTCATTTATATAAGTTAAATGTTTATTCATATGTATGTATATTTGTGTGTATGTATGCATGTACGTTTGTATGTATGTTTGTGTGTGTGTTTGTATGTATGTGTGTATGTATGTATCTATGTATGTTTGTATGTGTTTGTCTATATCATGTGTGTATATGTACGCATGCATGTATGTGTGTGTGTATGTACACATGTATGTATGTGTGTGTGCATGTGTGTATGTATGTATGTGTGTATGTACTCGTGTATGTATGTGTGCATATGTGTGTATGTATGTATGTATGCATGCATGGATGGATGGATGGATGTATGTATGTATGTATGTATATATGTATAAACTACATTGATTAAATATGTTAAGGACTAAGATTAATGATAAGTTCTTAATCTTCAATTAGTCTTATAGTTAATAAGGACAAGGACCACAAAGCCTTCTGACCTAATGGTAGTCTTATGGCTTCCAAAATGGGAGGTCGTGGGTTTAAGTCTCATTTAGACAATATGCTTCGAGTGAGCCACTTATTTTTTATAGTTGTGGGTTTTTTCTTAGGCGGGATGGCCGGTTCATCACACTTTGTGCTTCAGGCAGAAGGGTGATCCGTTTGCGAAGGTGATCTCGGATGACCGAGCCTTTTGGTGTGTGCAGATAGTATATATATTTTGAAAAAGGTTTATCGCACAAATTCAATTTTAAATGGTTTTTACTAATACTACACTACATACACAACAGATAGTATACTTGTCATGTGATAATATAGTGTTGGTAAGAACCGAGTATCAATCCGTGGACACATTAAGTCTACTTAGCGACCTTAGTAATTGACTATTAGGTTAGAAAATGGTAAGTTAGTTTTGAGATAACCAAATCATTATGATTTTTTAAATGATAAATTAAATAGATAACGATAAACAAAAATTGATAAAGATTGAGACTTTTGGTGATTCTTTTAGTGAAACAAGACTATCATCAGAAGTTAGGTTGGTGGTGTGATTTAAGATATTAATTGATATAATTATATTAATGTTTATATTTTATAAACGCGAGCTAGCGCAGAGTTATCGTAAACCAACTCTGTAGTAATAAGGAAAGTTGCATCGAGTCACTTACAACATAACCACCGAGCCTCTAGTGATCTAGGTAATAATTGTGTACCCTTTCAACATATGATTTTTGAAAGCATCACTTAATATTAGCAAGGGAGTTGATCAAGTCCTTTCTTAACATACCATTAATTTTAAAAAACCATAACAATTATAATAGATTTCTCAGACTAATAAAAAACCCGCAAATGATTAGAAATTTAAGATGATATGATTTCTAATAACAATTTCTAGTTTATTAGCCATGAATTTATTATGAATAACGGTCTCACAAATAAAAGTTACTCATACGTTTTTCAACCTTGTATGACATTCACAATTACAAATCATAAGTTTATAACTTTCCGATCAAATTTAAATGCTACCCATTAAAAGTTCACCTAAAAATATCATAACATTAACATAATATAAACCACACAATTAGTTTATCACAAGTTATTAATATTTTACTAAATTGGGATGATAAAGAAGTTTAGCTCATAATGAGCTTGAACGTAACAAGAATGATAAAAGATAGTAATAAAATTATCGTTAAATTAGAACAATCACTTCATGTGATCTATTATAGATGATGTTAAACGATCTAGGGATGGCAAGTTAAACTCAAACCTTAGGGGGATATCTATACATTTGGGAAGAGTATGAGTTTTGGTAAGGCGGGTTTAGGATCAGGTATGAGATTATTATTATTTTTTATTTTCGCGGGCATCGGACAAGTATGAGATTACATGATATACCCGTTTACACGATTAATCATATCCGTTTAGTCAATTATATATCCGAAATAGTTTTTGTTCTTATGTTATTTTAATCATAAATTCATAATATATTTATTTTTAGTTATTTTAATTATGACCTATTTACTTTTAGTTATTTAAATTATATCACATTGTCTTCTAGTTCTTTAATTTCAATTTTCCGCTCATTTTGTCATTCTTCTGTTATCCTACTCGAGTAACTTGATAATCACACTTTTAGTTCTCTTTCGAACCTTAGTCATTGAAAGAGAGTCAGTGAGACAACAACAAATAGATTTGTCAAAATGTCGGGTAGATACCCGACGCGTATACCCAAGGAGTATTATTTATGAAATAAGGGTATACCCGATTACCTGCGGGTATGCCCGATATCCAACGGGTTTTGAGCCGGGTATGTGACACAATTCTTTAATCGGCTATAAGGTTGGGATTACATAAACCCGACCCAATCCCACCCCATTGTCATCCCTATTATGGTCATCATGTGCTCCTTTTCTATATTATGGTGAGAACACATACAAAAACTATTAAAGTTTTAGTAGTGTTGTTTTGAAAATAACACACAAACCTAAAAATGTTATTTTTTTAATTCAAAAATATGTTCTTGGTCTTCTTGTTTCTATCGATTGTGCAACTGATTTCTTCTTGTTTCAAATAACAACACATAAACCTAAAACGTGGTCTTATTTTACACAGTGCTGTTTTGAAACTTGAATACCCCTCTTGATTAGTGGACTGATTCTAAAACTCGAACACACCTCTTGATTATATGACTGGTTACGAAAACTATGTGTTATGAAGATGGACGTGCAACTTTTTGAGGGATAAAAGAGTATAAGAATGTTGACTGGAAAAATATGATCATAGCATGTGTTTCAATGCGAATGAGAATGAAGATGAAATCGTTGAAGGCTTCCATAATTGAAAATGAAGATGAAAGGACAAGTTGTGATGGTTAGGTCTGAATTAGGAAATGGATTTAATTAGTTCTTTTAAATTGTATAAACTAAGCAGTTATCAAAACAAACTAAAACTATTATGATAAAATTACCTCTCCTGCTTACTAAACAAACAATCCACATGATAAAATAATATAGATTCTTATGATTCTTACAAGATATTTGATTGTACATTATCCTACTCTAATATTATATAGATATATTAAACGCCAACGTCTCATTCAAGGTTAACAAACAAGAAGTTGGGCAAATATAGTATGTTAAACACCACCCAAAACTGATCAAACCCAATTAAATAACATTAGTAATTGCAATCCAAAATCATGACATCATCGTAGTGCAGTTTTCCAAACCATATCTACACTAAAGATTGTAAAGCTCACAACCAGAGAGTATAGTCTTTAAACAACTGTTAAAGTTGTTTATGAAATTAAAGTCATTAAACCTAGTCGTGATAAAAAAAACCCTTTACACAAAAATGCAAAGTAAGGTTTAGTACGTCAGATCACTTCACCATCCGGCCCCGCCCCGAAGCCTACGCAAAACGGAAGTTGAGTCAAGTATCGGATACAACCTTAAAGCAAACAACCCATGGAACTATGAAAATAGCAACAATAGAGGAATAAAAGAACACTACAATTAAAGATTGTGCATAAAAACACAACCCATAGAATTATTGCAGGAGGTAACCTCAAGAATTTGTAGAGGGTCCACTATTTCATGAATACAAAACTAGACCAAACACAAGCAGTAGTTGAAACTTGAAAAGCTAATTTCTTTGAGTATGTTGTAAAGCCCCAATTACAAAAACCTCTAAATCATGAGATCAATGCAGCAAGTAGCATAAAACCATTAAACCATCGAACCATCAACTGTTGAAGGTAGTAGGTAAGTTCGATCCGAACCACACGGCTCGTATGCACCCGAACCTCAGGTTCGGTCGAGGGTCTAGTTTCACTCTACTGTTCGTTGAAAATCTTGCACGATCAATTCATTTTATCACTCTCAATCCCTCGTGTTCTCACCGATTCAAACCCTAGTTCCAGACTTATAGCTCACTGAAAGCTTCGATTTCGATCTCCACCGGCCTCTATTGTTCAATGTTCGTGAGTAAGTTCAAAACCCTAATTTTTAATCATCTGAAAGGCAAAAGCTTTGATTTTTCTTTTTGAGGGTATCTTCTTTGCTGTTGTGTTTATCTTGTTGTAATTGGTTGAATGAACGGTTGATTTGCTTGGAATTTGGTGTTGAAACGTTTAGCAAGGTTGATCTTGTTGCTGTGTTGGGGGGATTTTGCGTTTTGGTGAGAATTTCTGGGGTTTGAACGTTGGGTTTCTCTTTGTGTTCATGCAATGTATGTGTGTTTGTATGTTTGTGCTGGTTTTGAAGTGGGTAGTTGTGGTGGCAACTGTGGTGCTCTGTTGAGTGTGTTTGTTCGGAGGATATGCTTACTTTTCTTTTTTGCTTACTGGTGGAATTCATTAAACCCATTTAGAGTTTTAGCCCAGTGATGTGTAATTAGCTCTCTGTATCAGTGGTTTGTTATGAAAAGATCGGGGATTGTACCTTCAGGACAAGGGCGTATGAGAGTGTGTTTAAGCAAGAGCCACATAGCTAACTGTTTGAGTTGATATGAGTCCACTAGGGCCTACAAAAAAAATCCCTATATGCAGTTTATATGTTAGCACATAGTTAGTTACTTAGTTGTTTTTCTACAACTGTGTTCATGGTAACCAAACATTAGGTTAGCCTCTAGTTACTTTCAGTTCTAGAATTTGAGTATATTCTTAAACATTGGACACACAGAACCCATTATTGAGTTATTAGTGACGTGGGATCTTCTGAATTTTAAATGGTTAGGGATGAGGAATAGGAAGTCTTTAATTGAATGGTCCCATGGAATTATCAGTGAGGTGCTAAACATTATTCTAGTTATTAGTTTCTGGATAGGAAGGTCTCTTGCAAGTTAGGTGCATGGTGAGTGCTCTATTGGTGTTACAAAACGCCTACACAAGTTGAATGCAGTCCTAATTACAAAAGTTCGCATTTATTGATAGACATTTCTTCTTTGTAATTACTGGATATTTATGCTACCTTTAAAGGGATTCACTTTACATATATATCGAGGTTTCTATTGCTGTTAGTCAATACCTGTTATATTGATTTTAGAATATCTCAATCTCAAGTTTCCTTATCTATCTTAGATACTAGATAGATCACATCAAGACTCCTATTTTGTTGTTTCTGTGAGTCTGACAAATTCACTTATATCAGTATCAGCAACTCATACTATATGATTTAATATATTCTACCTAACTTTCTTACTTCAGTCCTGTAGTTTTTATGTGGGTTTCTGTGTTAGCTTTTTTGGCTGTTGTTTTAGTAAAAACACTAAACACTCTTGTTATTGAATCATGTATTTTGTAGATAATTTTTCGTACTGAAACTTATTAGTTCTTATTAGTGGACAAGTCAACATATTTATTGATGATGTTTATTGAGGTCATAATGAATGACTACTGAGACAAGAGTCAATACAATCTCTTGTTATTAATGTAGGCACATTTTGGCTTATACATTACTGTAATTTATTTTTGTTCTTATTTAGATGTTTTGTATTTTTCTATTCATACATGTTTTTTTGTATTTTCAATTAGAGCTGACATGATATACAGTTAGATGCTACTGGAGTTAGTATTATCTAACCTCAACCTCATTCATGAAACAGAAACTAAATTAGGAAAGAACAGTGAAGATTATACTTCTATTTTCTGTAATAGTTCGACAAACCATTCTCTTTTAGTTGCTACCCATTCTTTTCTTTTCTTATTTTTATTTCTTGCCAATAGTTAGGGAAGCAGATAACCAAATTCACCTACTTAACCGAATTAACCTAATTAATCTAACGGAACAATTAACTGATGGTTCAGTTAAGCCATATCCGACTTATCGAAAAATGTTCGATTTTGGTTTTGGTGTGGCATAAACGAATATATGATAACCAAATCGACTACATGGTTTACTTGCTTGTCCATTTGTATCTGAGTTGTTTTTAACATGGTCAATCTTGTTTTTTGTTATGTACTCCTAAAATTCATGGTGGATGATATATGATATATCAAACCAAATCAATGTCATGTTTGTACATCCTAATGGGTTGGTGAAAGATATGAGTAATAATGTTGATCATGCCCTTGGGTGAGGAAATGTGAAACATAAAGCTCAAACACATATTGTTGGAATTATAAAAAGAAATGAAGTTCTTGATACGTTTTGTCAACTTTAAGTATAGTTCAATGCGCTAATGAGAATTCTAATTGATATACATTCGGGAGCATGTTGTATATCTTCAAAAGGTGAAATGGAATCAAAAGTCAAATTATTGGTGATTTTGAAATTGTTATGTGCCACTTACCTCCAATTTGGTTTTTCTTCAAGATTACATCCAGATGGTTGCTGATAGCTAGTTTTTTTATTGGGGTTCCCAAACAGACCCTGAACTTTTCTTTTGATGTGGTGTGTACTGAGATATACAATGAGAAGAGCCAACAAAAAGGTAGGCAGAATTTAACCTTAGACGTGACTATGATTATTTTTCTTAGAATCGTACGTGATAAGTTTCTTTTCATTTTTTTGTAAGATCACCAATAAAGAAGTCAAATTAGTTTCATTAGAAAGGGTTTAATAATGTTCAAATTAGTACAATAGATAGGATTAAAAAAAATTAAAAGCTAGAAGTTGAATCTTTTTTATGACAAAAAAATTAATAGCTTATTAAAAAAACCTAGATTTATTAATACCCTATCATATATGGGGGAAGAGTCCTATTAGCTTAACTTCTATTTTTTGTCATGCTCCTCATGGTCTTGTAATGTTTGTTGGGGATATAATATTTGTATTGGTTCTTATACATGTTTAATCACAGATATTATCCATTCCATCGTTGTTAAAGTTTATCTTTTTAATCTATCTTTTATGATGGTTTTGATCTCTGAAAGGCTTTCTGTTTCTTTTGTTTTGTTTGGAGGGTATGTTATATAGGACTGGTATATAAAAGAAATTAGTAAATAACGTTTTCTGGGAAGAGGTGCATAACATCATGAACCTATTAAAACACAGACACATTTATAACTGTATGCTATATATGATTTTGTATTCGTACTCGGTACTTGATCTTGTTTTCAACTCTTCTTAATATATGCGTAGAGGGATTCTTTTTGGCAGCGAATTGATAGCTAACTAATAATTTTCTTTTGTTCAGGATTACGTACACAAGGTTGTTTACTCGGTTAGCTCAATGGAACTGTGATAATATATTACTGTATATGGGTTGAAGCTACATCCATTTTTGGGACCTCAAGTAACTGGAGTTAGAACCTGAGGTGGTTGAGGTTTTATTTTGCATACTTTTTGTAGGTAAATCTACAGGACACCTTTAGTCTTAGAAATTGTGAGGTTTGCATCATTAATGCCTGGCAACGGAGTTGGGGACAGGGTTCATAATTTCTTTGCACAAGAAAACCTGTCCCAGGGTCTGCGATCCCAGGATGGGAACTGGCCTTTAAATGATAGTTTGTGGGGTGGCAATCAGAAACAGTTTGGTGTGTCAGATTCCAGTCCAAGAAGTTATAATCCGCAACAACCGGGTACACTATTAGCTCTTAATTGCAAGATTTTGATGTTACTTGGTGTTTTTCTTGTTATTATTTTCAATTTCTTGAGTTAATAATAGAAGGTTGCTTTAACTAGAGGTGACAATATGGGCAGGTCCAACAGATAAAGTAACAGGTTTAAAAGTGGTTTGGTCCACCTTTAAATCACTAAAATAATTTGCTTGCATAAAGTTATTTGAGAGGCTGCAAGCATTAATAACATTTGGGGACACTTTCAGTATGTTTGACCCGCTTTCAACAAGTTTAAACCAAGTTTTTGAGATTTATTTATTTGACACGATGGAGGTTAAATTTAACTTGTTTTAGGTCAGTGATTGAAATTGTCACCTCTAGTTGTACTAGTATTGTCTGTATTATTACATCTTTAACTTTGCATAATTCTATCCTCACTTAAGCAGAAACTGAGAGAGGACACAGTGGTCAACATGTTCCGGATCAATATATCTTTAATGTTACACAAACAAATACAAAGCCTGAGTTTGCTAGAAGTCTGTCTCAGTCTCACCATGAACAGCCAAGCTCCAATGGCTACATGTATGGACACCATAATTTTCAAACAAGGCCAGGCGAAGCAAATTTTATGGGAGTTAACCCAGAATATGGTCATAATAATGTGAACCGAAGGGGTTCTCTGTTGTCTGAGTCCCAACAAGAACCTGTTCCCGAACAACCTCTAAAAAATCCTTTCAGATCAGAGAGTTCTGAGGTTCATGGTAGTTTTGATCTTTTTGGTGGTCAAAATCAGACTAATAGTCAACATCCTGGTTTACTGCAACAACCATTACAACAACAGTCTGGATTTGGTGACATACAACAATTGCAACAGCAACTCATGCTCAGAAAAATGCAAGAGCTTCAAAGGCAACAACACATATTAAATCAAACTTCTCAATTTGCTAGGCAACAAAACACATTAAATCAAGCATCTCAATTAGCTAGGCAACAGGCATCTGGAAGCCTTTCACATGGGCTCGCTAGTGACACTCCAACTTCTAATTCATCTGGTTATGGTTGGCCTGAGCCTGCCATGGTTAACCCAAGCTGGTTGCACCGTGCCTCACCAGTTTTGCACCCTGAGCAGCAGGTTGAACCATCTTTGCATGGGGTTCCTGTTTCTACCTCAAGAGGACCTATTAGTCAGTTTCCTCTTAGTAATTCATTTCCAGGTAACAACTATGCTGTAATTCCAGAACAACACATGGTTCCAAATAAAGGTTTATTTGGAAACACATTTGGTCAAGGGTCAAACAGCATGATGAATATGGAACACATTCAGAAAATAAATCCATCTGTGCAAGAATCCCCAGTAGAGATGGTACAGAATAAATTAGCTATGGATGCAGCTCCTTTGGATCCCGAAGAGGAAAAGATCTTGTTTGGTTCAGATGATAACATATGGGAAGCGTTTGGAAGTGGCAAAAACATGGCTGGAGGAGTGTCAAGTTTATTAGATGATAATGAATTTGCAAGTGGTTTGCCATCTATGCAGAGTGGCAGCTGGAGTGCTCTTATGCAATCTGCAGTGGCAGAAACTTCTAGTGGTGGTGATGTAGGCGTACAAGAAGACCTGAATTTTCAGAACCCAGAACTGCCACCTGACGAACACCCTAATGAAAGCAGTGGGAAACATCAAACACCAACAGCTTTAACTGATAGTAACTTGCCTAATATATATGATAAGCATCATAGTAGCAAGGGGTTCCAACATTCTTCTGGAGGAAGCAATTGGTTACACAGTGGTCTACAAAAGACAGACGCTGAACAAAACCGACTATTTGAAAATTCTGTGCCAGGTCAGAGGACACCTCAGCAGCATGAAACTAGCCGTCCGGATAAACAAACAAATAATTGGAAGAACTCTGGATTCAATATGAATGAGAATGATAATTCATTGCAGCAATCTCAGAGTAATGATTGGAAGAGAGTGAACACTGCTGCTATACCGCATTTAAGCAACATGCAGCAGGGTGGTAATCATTCTAATCAATTCACTTCCAACAACTATCATCCTAACTACTGGAAACATGTTGATTCATTAGTGAAATCTAAAGGAAGTGAGAATTCAGAGATTACACAACATCGTCTAAATAGTAAGGGCCCACAGGTGTCTGAGTCATCATTTAATAGCTCAGATAAGGAGGATCTAAATAACAGTACAAAGGAGAACCCTAACATAAGTTCTCAAATGGGTCCATCATGGTTTAATCAATATGGAACGTTGAATAGCGGTCAAGTGTCTTCACAAAGAGTTGATGCTGTAAGGACTATAGCACAGCCCTTTAAAGTTTCCGGTGGTTTGGAGGCAACACATGATTCAAAGGAGCCATCAGCAAGTGGTGTGGCCAATACCAGCCAGGATGGTGTTATCTGGAAAACACCGGTTTCATCATCCCTGGTGGTTGACCCCCATTTGACCTTGCACCCACTGCAACCCAGCATAACTGCTCAAAATTTGGCTACCTTAAAAAAGCGCAAATGGTCTAGAGATGAAATTCAGTCTTGGCTCAAGGAAGTATCAGGGAGTTCTAAAAATCTTCAAGGCATCTGGTTAGTGAACGATCAGCGTGTCAAATACGACTATAAAAACTTATGTTAATATATAAGTTCATGGATAAAATAATTTACGTTTATGCATTAAAGTTGCAATCTGGTGCTTTCAAACAGTTTGACCCATTCAGCCCGTTTCCTTTTAATGTTAAGTCTTACATAATCCATCTGACATGTTCTTGGTAGAATATAACCCATTTAAACTTTTTATAGGTGAATGGGTTAAAATTGCCTCCTCTAGTATCTAGTGCTCTCGTACATTGTAAATAAGTTTTTTCCCCTTTGGTGGCTGTAAAGATGGACACCAAAACATAAGATTTCATTAAAATTCTTTTGTTAACCTGGTGTATAATTTTTAACCCGCAGGACTGCTATGATGGAATGGTGTGAAGCAACAAAACGTTTGATGGAGAAGGCAGGATACCCTATGTTTTCTTTACTCTCAAGTTTTGTGTATATTTTGTCTTGCAATTTCTAATAAAAATATGGTCATGGCAGGTGAAAGATGACGGGGAAATAGTTGAAGATGTACCAAGACCTAAGAGACGTATTATCTTGGCAACACAATTAATGCAGCAACTATTTCCCCCTCCACCACACACTCTTATTTCAACTGAAGCTACTTTAAACTATGAAAGTGTGGTCTTCTATGCTGCTCGATTGGCACTGGGAGATGCATGCAATCTAGTATCTTTTGTTTCTCAGAGGTAATCAAATTTGTAAGAGCAATTCTGCAAATTAATTTTTTTAAACATTTACATGTTTATATAGCTGATAAGGTTGTTTTTCTTTTGGGTGGGGAAAATGCAGCATCTCCAATAAAAGCAGAGAATCCGAGAAAATCGACGATAATCGTTTTTCCGAAGCTGTGGTAAATTGCATGAGTAAAGCCAAAAGGGTAGAAAGTGATTTTTCAAGGTAACTTTTGCTTGACCACATAATATTAGGTGTTTATATAAAATAATAAATGACAATCTCAAAATTTATATAGAAATAAACGAAAATCCCTACATTTAGCTTGTTAGTATAACAGTATTTCTTTGATTACAAACTAGAATAAAGACAATTATACGGACCGTAACCGTTTATGTGCGCAGCTAATATAGAGGTTATTGGATATACCCATAGAGGTGGCAATTCTGACCAGTTTACTTAAGAATAGGCCGACTCATGTCAAAAGCTTGGTTTTAAATTGCACGATGCGCTCCGATGCGTATTGGTCCCAAATCCCGATGCGCGTGCCTCGCCTATGCGATGTGTTAGTTATTAAAAAATATTATTACATAAAAACTAATTATTAACACACTCATAAAACATATTTAACACAAAAACTCAAATATAATACTATTACACTGTGCACAGGCTATTGAAACAACAGTTTAACACACGTAAATATATAGCATGAACAAAAATATGAAACAATACACCCTAATGGTGAGAGGTTAGACCCATATCATGTTGAAAAGAGTCGACCCAGGTTCAAAAATTAAAAAAAAACATAGCAGTGCATAATGCACGCATCAGGGCGCATCTTGTGCATTGGCGCATCATGTAAACGCAACGCATAAGATGTTGTGTTGTGCTCGCAGTAGCGCATCACGCATTATGCATGCAGTTTAAAACCATGGTCAAAAGTTATCCAAAGTGTATTCCTAATGCATAAAACCTCCTAAATTATTTTATTCATAATATTATATTATTTCTGAAATAATATAGATTTCTCTGTCATATTCTGCGCACTGGTTATATATACAAATATTTAACTCTTTTGGACAAAGAACTGTTCAGGTCAACACAACCCAATCTGCGTACCTGCCCAGTTAGCCACCTCTACGATGCTGCAATAAGCAGTTTATAGAACACCAATCACTTTTGAGTTTTGACCAAATGATTAAATTGACTAGACGCTATCCTCATTCAGGAATTGATTCTGATATTCATGACATTGATAAGTTCATCTTTTAATCATTTATCTTGAACCATACCATAACCGTAACCATACCCAGTATATCCCATCCATAGCAAGGCTACAGATGGGGTCTGGGGAGGGTGAGATGTAGACAAATCTTACCCCTATCCGAGGGGATAGAGGCTGCTTCAAGTGAGACCTCAGCTCCTATAATCATTTACCTTGGAAGGAAAATCAGAATTTTGTTAAAGAGTCGGCTATATTTATTCTTTTTTAATCATCACAGCAAGATGCAATACATAATTATATACATTCATATCACTCAGCTTTTTAATATATTGTCAGCTTTGGTTTCTTAATATTCTTACCATTCCAGGCTGGATCAGAGAGCATCAATCTTGGATTTAAGAGTGGAATGTCAAGATGTAGAGAAATTCTCTATTATCAATCGGTTTGCTAAATTCCACGGAAGGGGGCAAGGAGATGGCAAAACTTCATCATTATCTGATGCAGCTGCAAATGCACCAAAACCATTCCCTCAAAGATATGTTATTGCAGTCCCATTGACCAAAAATCTTCCAGAGAGGGTACAATGCCTGTCACTGTGATCTTTCAGTTATTCCAGACCCCTCATCGATTTTATTGCACGTAACACCGACCATTGCTAACATGCACCATGGGACCCACCATTTATGGGAAGTGCAGGAGAAGGTGATTACAGTAAACAACACGAATGGCGGTTTGATGATGATGATGATGATGATCTTTTGCCTTTATTATTGAGAAATACAAGCTTGACTTGGGATTTTGAATGGGGGGTAAATTTGGAACAGAATAGTTTAGTAAATTAGTTAGCAACAAGTAGATAAAAATGGTGTCCTGAATCTCTCTGGTTCTAATATGTATTTTGATGTCTGCAGATATCCGATTTCCGTAAATGTTTTTGGATAGGTGAGGGATTCTTAGGCCAAACATCACCACTCATGCTTCTTGTCCGTTGTAAGCTTAACCCGACAAAACTGGTTTTAAAATCTAATTTCGAATTCGGTATTGGTTATGTTTGTTTCGCATGCTTCGCTCTTGTGATTGCGACCGTTAAGTGAGGGTGTAGTTTTACCTTTATATCCTTTTCGTTCTTTCGTTGTAATTTTACTTTAGTTTTTAATTTTGTCGGTAAATGTGTTATATGATGGGAAATTCTGTCTTTCATGAGAACTTTAGGAACTTTTTTACACAACACATATGTTGTATATGTATAACAGTGTTTATATTACAATAAAAATAATGATTTGGAGTGATCTCGACTGTTTTTCATAAATTTACATAAAATTTGCACAATCTCTGTTGCTACTATTGGTTTGCAATTAATTTTTTCTCTACACACATATATAGAATGCGGTCAGGCTAAGAAGGGAGATAATTTAGAAAGGTAGGAATGATTTTTAGGCTGTCACATGTACTTTCAAAAATTTTGGTTTTACTTTAGAAAGGGTGCATCAATTAGTTTATTGAATCCCTTTCTATTACGCGATCAATTAGGCAATATTGATTCGTATTTTGATGTTTCAATGTCGAACACAATAGCAGATGATTTTGAAGTTAATTCTCCACTTCCGTTATTTAGTTTACGGATCTTCATTTTGCATATCGTAATGTTGATCGTTTTCTTATAATTACTTGACTATTTGATGCACAATTAAGTTAATTTTCAATCAATTTGGACGACATTTTGTAGTGAATCATGTTATCGCTTCGTTGAATGTTGGTAATTATATTGTTTCTGATTATTATGACTGATGTAGGTGTTTTTATTTGAAAATACTTTAATTTTGTTTCTGTAAACTACTTTCATGCTTTGTATGTTTTGATGTGCAAAATAGTAATCATGTGTACATTGAGTATGGTGTTTAATTAAATTTGTTACCAATAGAAACTGTATTATGATTATTTACTGTATCATGAGTATGGTCTTTATCGACTATTGATTAAGATTATCGAAGACATACTCTTATTAGAATTGAAAGATGTTCACTAACTATTGGAAGAAAGTTATATATTTCTGACGTTAATGTTATAAAGCCTATATTTGGAAAGAATTTTGATTCTCTTGATCATGTTTAATTTATTTAATCAAAAGTATGCTTAAGCGGTTGGTTTTGCTATTTGTAAGAGTGCAGAATACAACGATCATAATGGGGTGAAGAAATTGAAATATTATGCTTGTACTAAAGACGGTTTAAATCGAATTATATAGGTTGATGCATAAGGCTATTAAAGCAAATTCTTCTAAGAGGACTGGATTCGATGCACACATTGTTTTGGAGTTGCTTCATGCACACATTGGTGTTGAAACATGCCTTTAATAGGGGTCATGTGATGTGAATAGCCTGAGTCCATCACCCACTCATGACTGTGTATTCCGTTTGTGACAACTATCACATCAGCACTATCATAACCCTCAGAAGAATCATCTTGTACCGGGTAACCCCCTTGACCTCTAGAGCTACTGGCTTCACCTTTCTTCTTCTTCCACTCGGGGAAATCCCTTTTAAGATGGTTTTCTGAGTTACAGATAAAACACCTCCTCTTGAATTTTGACTTTGATCTTGATGGCCGTATGGACTTAGGGACACTATTATCAGGTCTTTCTCTGGCAAACAAACCCTCTCCACCTTCATCAGCATGATCTGACCTCTTCTTCAATACTTTGGAATTCAAAGCAGCCATCGCTTCATCCATAGTGAGGGTATCTCTACTATACAACAATGTATCAACAAAATGTTCAGATATTGATGGAAAAGATGTCAAGAAATTATTGTCTGATCTTCTTCCTCTAACTCCACATCTATGTTTTCAAGATGCAACACCAGTTTGTTGAAGTCGTCGATATGATCTTCAAGAGTCTTGCCCGCGCTCATATGAAAGGTATACAACCTCTTTCTTCAAGTACAATCTATTGGCTAATGATTTCGTCATATACAAAGTCTCTAACGTAGCCCATATCCCTGCGGCTAAAGTTTATTTCGACACTTCCCTCAATACTCGATCACAAGGCTCAAGATTATCGCACTATGGGCCTTTTCGAGTATGTCTTTCTTTTCCTTGTCTGTCAACCCCTCTAGAAGCTTTGATTCACCGGCTAGCGCACCAACTAATCCTTGATGCACCAGTAACACACACATCTTCAGCCTCCACATACTTATATCGTTCCTGCCATTAAACTTCTCCAGATTAAACCTGGTCGACACCATTTTTATCTTCTTCGCAATCGATTGAACAACAAGGTTCTGATACCAATTGTTAACTAAATCACGATTGCTAGTTTAGTATAACACACGATGAACTAGAACAAAATGTATTCAATTACTCACTAAATCAAGATTTGATTTAGGATTAATACAAGAACAAGAAAGACGAAAGTAATACAACTAAAAACTCTAATTCGGGGTTCTTCCTAATGATTACAAAATTCGGTTATATACTATTGGTCGAACTATCGGCACATAAGATCAACAGATAAGCGTCTGCATCTGCCGAATAACAGTTATAACAATGACATTGCAACTTTACACAAATAACCCTTTATATTATCAAACTGTTACAAGAAGCAACATAACAACTCTTATAACAGAAAACAATATTGACACTTTGCACCCCTGAACTTCTTCGGCATATAGACTTTCTTCGGCAGATACCAAAGCACATTGTACACTTAATTGCATGATCCAATGTGTGTTTTTTTAAGTTACTTTATGGTGTTTAAAACATATGATGTAAAGTTACTTTATGTTTTTTGTAAGATGATGTCTTACAAACCTAACATAAAGAGTCACAAACATAATACTTATTTGGTGTTTTAAGACAAATAGTGTTTTAATTACATAGAAAGTTTTAAAGATCTTTTATGGTGTTTAAAGATTATTTATGGTGTCGATATGTTCATAACAAAGGATTCAGTAACCAAAACTAAACATACATTAGCACACATTCTTTCAGCCATTTCAGAATCAGTTTACATGATTTTTCCAAAAGATTTATAGAAGTCATCAAATGTTCTAGATGTTCAAAACACTTTACAATTCTATTATCATCATTCAAAGTCAGTCTACTAATAATAAGTCTACATATTCAGCCATTCTTTTTTCAATTCTTTTCCACAGGTTGTTGCAAGTACCTTTTTGCATCCTTCATCATCCATTCTTTACTCTCATTTATCTCATGCAACACAGTTTTATGATTTATTTACGTCTCAAGTCATCTATTTGAACACTTTGAGCGTTTTCTTCTTCATCCTTACAAAATTTACGGTCCCAACCACCTACCTCCGTACCCTTGTATGTCTCCATGTGTCACAATCAACCCATAGTCAATCTTGTTGTGATTTGTATCACATATTCCACAAATGTAGTTTTTGTCAAATAAGAATAAATATTAATTATGGTGGTTTGTTGTGCATGATATGAAATTTATTACTGCAAAATTGTTTACCATTTTCTCAGGCCATCAAACATACTTTTGGGCATTTGCCATGTTATCCCTAACTGCATTGTTGTCTGTAACATGAACTTGTTTTGTTTTTAGATTTGAGCACATTAAATAGAGATAATTTTGGTGTAACATAAGTTCAAAATCATTAATACTTAACCTTCCCACATGTGGTAGAATAGTTTCCATATATGTTTCTAATGAATTCCCCCTTTATCTGAAGAGTTATTTTAGCATAAGAGTCCCTCTGCTAAGTATGAATAATATTTATGACTTAAAAAATGTCAGTATTTTTATACTTGATTTGAAATGGCACCACTAGAAAGAAAATATAACATAAGGTTTTTTGTTAGAAACATACCAACATGATCTGTGTGTAAAATAATCTTGATATAGACTATTTTAACTTGCTTCTCTCCTCATAATTTAAGATGTTTGCCCAAGTGTGAATTATTTTCATATGCATATACTGTCCAAGATGCGTGCTCTCAAATATAACCTTAGGAACATCAGCTTTATATGTAACACTGAATATAATGTCCCTGCAAAACACCATAATCCATTACATGCTGTTTAACTATAATTGAGCTTTATCATACATGGTGTTTATAAAGTTTTTACCAAATTTAAATGATTATATGTTATGACATACCATCGTTCCCGATCTGTAGAGAACAAATAGTTTGACAAGTGGTTCTACAAACCTGTTCTTTCTCAATAATAGAAACCTCTTTACTAACATATGGCGAGCAAAAGACCTTCGCCAAATGTTTAAATCAATTCGGTTTTTACCTTTTGACTTGTTGTTTCTTTTCAACTCTTGAAGTTGTTGATCTTGAATAGGCTCTGTCCTTGGTGTGCATGGTGTATTTTGTTCCACAGCTCTCATAAATTTTGTTTTCTTTTATTGATCTTGAAACATCCACCTCAACTTCTTTTGGTGTATTTGGTCTCTTCTCTTCCTCTGTTCTCACTAATGTCTTTTCTTTTATTTGTTTAGAAACATCCACCTTCCCTTCTTTAATCACAACTTCATTCATGGGCTTCTTCATTTTGACTTTTAATGTCATCCTTTGTTGTTCTTGACTTCTTGCAGCAAACTTTGATGTTTTTTTCTCAAGCTCTTCCAAATTAAAAAAGATTTAAAGATACTATGTTTCTGCCATCTCAATAACTACAATTTGTTTCTCTTGTATCATGATTTGTGGTGTTTGATCATACACCGGATCACTTTCAACCATTTGTTTATCCACATGTGATTTAGTTGTTACTTAGAGAATTAATCAACTCAAATTTTAGTCCATCAAATCATATCGGTCTTATTTCTTCAGTGGCTTTTTGTTTACTTGTATCGTATCCAATATCACTCTTACCCACATTAGCCCAAAATCTTCATTGTACTGTGTTTGTGGTGTTTGATCAAAGACATGATCATTATCTTTAGAAGTAGTTTGTTGTGTTTGATTGAAGACATTATCATTATCTTTAGAAGCAGTTTTTTCTAATTCCTTATCACCCATACCAACCTTTATTTTTTCACATTTAATTTCCTCTTTAGCTTCCATTGTGTTTAGTTGATCACAAAGCCCATGGTGATTTATGACTTCCATATTTTCAGTAAAAAAGCTCTAGCTCATATGGTCTTTTAGTCTAATTGGTGTTTTTAAACTGGTCTCTCCATTTAGCTACCACAGAATACTTTTAAGCGACCTTACATCTTATACTTTCATTGTACCTATAGGTATCCTCGAAAGGTCATGCACTAATTTTGGTGTGATGTGAATTATGTGTATCCATATTCAGTGTGCTTTTAGTTTTATCATAATTCTGTAGTAACTAGAATGCCATAGCTATAGGGATACTCTCTAACTTTAGATTTAGTATTGTCGCGAACCCTAAATCATTCACGGTTTTCTTTTGTTTTTCAGTTACTATTTGAACCCAACTGATTAAATTTGATGGTGCTATTGTTGGTAATATTTTTACCCATTGAATTCCACAAAGGGCTAAACGCTAAACCTCTTGTTAAATTGGCTAAGATTTTGGTGGTTGATCAGTAAAATCATCATCATCATCATAATTTTTTGGTGATTGTGCTTTGGTGATAGCTTTTTTCTTGAAAATTTCTTTCTCCTTCCTCTTCTTACTATCTTCTCTTTCCTTCAGAATAATATCTTTCATCTTTTTTACTTACAATAGTTGATGTTTCTTGCTTAGTATTTTTGTCTTTTTTGCATGGTGTGTAAGATAATTTGTCTTGCTTACTTGATTTGTCATAGTTTGTAATTCCAACTATTAGTTCAAATGTATATACATATACTTATATAAAATACCACACTGTAATCATCGTAAACATCACAACATATTACATGATTTAGTTTTATCTTCAACCTCCAAGATAATTTGCTTGATGATCTTTCAGCAATTCTCAAACTTTTTTTCTACTTTTTCTCTATGCAATGTTTTTGAATATTACACAATTAAAGAACTATACAGTTCTTAAAAAAACACATTAGCCATCTAAGATGTAATAGACACCACGCATCTTATAACAACTAAAATCATGTATATTTATAAATTTGCAATAAACACCATACGTATTTTAAAGATTTAATAAACACCATACACCTTATAAGAACAACTAAATCATGTACATTTTGTAAGTTGCAATATGTTGGATTAATTCCAAAGTAGGAGGGTTAAAAGTGTTTCTTTTGTAAAGTCAAACTGTTGACCCTAGTTTGTTAGAGTTTGTTAATAAAACGGTTGTCTAGCTAGTAGTATATAGAATTTGTATTCATAAGTTTGATTAACACTTTTCTTCTCATTTTTCTTTGTAATGGTTGAAGATCAATAAAACACTTTTTGGTATTCTCTCTTTGATTTTTCTGTCTTGATCCTGGTATCCAGTTAACACAATAAACGCCATACAGTTTTTCTATGATTCATTAAACACCATACACTTTTATATAAACCTTAGCCTATGTACTTTTGTAAGTTGCAACAAACACCATAAAGTGTTTAATAGTAAATTAAACACCATACACCTTTGTAAAAAACTTAACCATGTACAATTTGTAAGATATAATAAATAACATACACCTTTCTTACATCTGATAAACACCATACACCTTTATAAAAACCTTAAGCCATGTGGAATTTGTAAGATGTAAAATATAACATACACCTTTCTTAGATCCAATAAACACCATACACTTTTCTAAGATCAAATAAACACCATACAACTTATATCAAACTATAACCCATTTAAATTTTGTAAGATGAACTAAACATCACATAACTTTTTAAAATTCTATAAACAACTTACACTTTATAAAAACATAAGCCAAAGACACCGTATGCATTTAAAAAAATTAAGATAACAAACAATCAAATTTAATATAAACACCATATACACCATACATTATATACAACACTTCAAATATAAACTAAGCATATTTTGAAAATTAATTTCTAACAAACATAAAGCATAAACACCAAAATGTTTTATCTGGAAAAGATAAACTATTGCATTGTTATATGTCGATGTAACTGCATTTATAAACATTGGGTTATCCAGCTAAAAACTGAATCAACGAAAAGTAATAGGGCTATAAATTCCACATCTACCGTATTAAAGGTAATAAGAAAATGGTCCAAATATTTGCGCGTCAGTGCCATTAGTGCAACATTTGACAAGGTGTTCCATAATTTTGAGCACACCATGAATCTAACATTTCTACCGAGTTTAGACCCATCCTAAGACATATACGTGAAACTACGTGTCTACGACCACTGCTGCACTTTTGATTTTCATTTGTAATTTTCGTGAGCTTTCCGTTGATAGGTAGGGAATCTCGTAACTCTTTTTCTAGCTCAAGTTATACTCGTTTTAAGTTATCATGATCGTGCAACATCTTTTATGCTTATCTTCATCTCCCGGCTTTCGATTTCATCCCGTTTCTTTCATAATCTGTATATTCTTCATGTTTAACCTACAAACACAATAATATCCCAAAAGTAACTCTATTTCTCATAATTTAATACTTAAAACACAGAGATTAAACCATTAAACATATTCAACGTCAACCATCCAATCACGATTCACACACTTATCTTTTGCTTGTGCTCAAGTAAAGCTTAATTGTAATTTATTAACCCGTCATTACAAACACACATTACCAATCACTCATCAATTTTTGGATTAGGTCCAAAATCATACCTAACTCCAACTATTCTTTAACGATCAACATTCATACTTTAAAAAACAAATATCTAACCAAGCCTTACAAACATTGCAGCTTTCCCCATTATGAGATGCTATACTTTTACCATTTACCCAAAGTAAAGGACTTCATGGTTTTAGTTTGGTTTAGGTTTAGGTATGGATTTACAATCAATGAAATTTTAAGTCAGTTAAGCTCGTTTTCTATAATATCACTAAAAACCTCTTAATACTTTTGAGCAAGATTTTGACCTAATTGCATAAATCTCTCGCTTGACCAACATTGGCTAATTTTTCATTTTTTTCAGTCAGTTGGGGTAATTTTGTTTTTCAGATTGGACACATTGGTCTTGAGCTTATTCGTCCAACTTCCCTTTCTTCAAACAATGTGACCTTTTTTATGTGTATACAAGAAAAGGCTAACAAATGCTATAGGTAATTTTTTAGTTTAGTCAAAGCAAAAGTATAAATGCTCACACTTTGGCAACTAAAGGATAATTTAAAGGTTGGGAACACATAAACAAGTTTAACACAAGGCTAGTCCTAATGCCTTTATCATTTCATGTATTGTTTAGTTCTTGATTAAATATAGCACTAACATGCTTGAAGGGCTTGCCCGCTAGTTCATTTCTCTTGATTAGACAATTTTATCAATTTTTCTACTAAACATGTGAGTATGACAATGAATAAGGACCCAAACCAATATATTGACAAATAACTAGCTAGTGATTTTAAATTGAATATTCTTGTCTTTAACACACAATCAACTCTACTTGAAGATTTGCAAAAAAATAAATAAATTATTTAATTTTTTTTTACTTTTTTCTGAAACTATTACCATATCACCTCATCCCCACACTTCAGATATATATTATCCTCAATATACTAACCAAACATTTAAGATGACATGGAAGCACGGGAAAGTTTAACATCATACCTAATCTTCCCATAATCACTAGCTAGCTATAATCATTCGGGGACTTACCATTTACAACCGTAATTAATATTTATTACAATATAACTAAGTTTACGATTCATAAGGGAAACAAATACACCTGATTATGTCTTTGTGGCAAGATCTTCAATTGTACTAATGATCTTCAACATCTCATCCACTAATCTGTCACCATGGTGAAAAGTGTGTAGAAGCAAACCTCTCACTTTATGATTAACACCTCAGTTAAAAATCAACAATGCATTCCCTCCCCACACTTTAAGTATTGCATTGTCTTTGATACAACCTTTAAGTGGAAATTTGATTAAAACTAGTTAACTTTTTAAATAGAACTTAAAATGACTAAAACTAGTTAACTTTTTAAATACAATATGACATGCAACTATGTTTTGAATGAAATTTAGACTAAAACGTAGATAACAGTTTCTACCTCGCAAATCTATATTCAAGATTTTATGAAAACATAACTTTTTTAAATGGGAGAATTACATATTTCCCCTATAAACTTCATCAATTACATATATACACTACTTAAAATTTTAATTACATATATCCCCTTGTAAAACTTAGTTAATTACATATGTACCCAAATTAAAAGTTTAATTACATATATCTTCTTCTAAAACTTAGTTAATTACATATATACCTAAACTAAAAGTTTAATTACATATATCCTCTTTATTAATCATAAATATTATAGATTAATCCATTTGGTTATTTTTATTAAAAATAACTTATATAATTAGTATTTACTCTTAATCTATAAAATTATGTTTTTTTCTTTTTACCTTTTGATGCTAATTTTTTTTGGATCCTATACGATACACTTCCAGTCTCTTTATGCAACATAAGCCGAACACATAATTTTATCTTGCATAATGAGACTAGAAGTGTCCGGTACAGATACCAGAGAAATTTAGCATAAATAGGTAAACGATAAAAAGAAGATAAGAATGTTAGTGTAGAAATATTAATAAATAATCAGAACTCGAAAAGCAAGTAAAGAAGAAAAAATCATAATTTTATAGTTTAATAAAAATAAAAGTAAACTACTAATTGTATAAGTTATTTCTAATAAAAGTAATATAATAGGTAAATTTGTAGTATTTATGTTTAATAAAACAAATATATGTAATTAAATGTAATATTTATGTTTTAATAAATCAAGTATTGTTTCTAAACTTTTAATTTGAGTATATATGTAATTAACTAAGCCTTAGAAGGGGATCTATGTAATTAAACTTTTAATTTGGGTATATATGTAATTAACTAAGTTTACAAGGGGATATATGATTAAAATTTTAAGTTGGGTATATATGTAATTAATGAATTTTATAGGAGGATATAATATAAAAAAAATTTATGATCATGCAAAAAATTAAACAAATAAATAAGTATAGGGTATTAGTGTTAATATAAGTATAATTGAAATGGTCAAAATAAAAAGTTGTCAAGGTCATTTACATAAATTAAGAATACTGGTTACTGACGCAAGCGCGGGGAAAAGAATGCTAAAAAGTATTGTATATACATATAAATGAATTTTTATGCGTTTTGCCTATCGGTATATATTCAATATACCTTTAGCTACTTTGAATTTCTTAGCACTATAAAACTTGCAACAATTGTTTTTTTAGTTTTATAATAAGAGGGAGAATGAAAGATAAATACAATTGGAATACAAGTTTTCTTTCTTTGCTCTTATCTTGATATTTAATGTATATTTTATATAATAGAAAAATAGTGATTTATGAAATTTGAAGGGAGAAAAAAAGATAGAAATGTATATGAACCAATCTAAAAGTGATCGAATAAAAGATATAAGGCTAGGTGTTGTTGAGGTTTTATTAGAGACTCTATTTATTTGTGTTATGAGTGGCTCTATCCACATCGCTCCCCCACTCATGCAACCCCTTTCGCGCCCGGCTCGTGCCACATGTTGCGATGTTCTCGACCAGGGTGAGCAGTCACGTGGGTCAACTTCATGCCCCCCACGGATAGCCTAATTAGTGTCATCAAAATAATAAAAGTTATATTATTAAATTACTAAGTTTTTTTAAAATTTAAAGGATTTCCAATAATCTTATAATTCTAATACCTCCACTTTGGATCCAATTTTTTTTTATATATTTCGCAACTTACGTGATTTAATTCCACTAGTAATTAGACACGCGCGATGCTCCGTGTTTGCAAACTTTGTTACTCGGGTTACGACTATAATATTAACTTAATTAAGTACATAAAAGAAACTTATAAATTTACTATTAGACACCGACATTGTTATTGATATATAAAAGTAAATATTTTAGTTAAATAAAGTATACTTGAAAAAGTTACTAAAAGGTGTCAATTAAATCATAAAATAATGAAGAAGTAAAAGTTTGTTTAACGAAAAGATAAAACCGTGTAGTACTAACGCCTACCTAAAACTAATAATCTTTTAATGCTTTTGTTAAAAAAAATAAATAAAGAAAGCACCAGTGAACATTATGGAAATATGAACTGTGCTTGAAGAATGGCAGGGCAAAAGAAAGATGAAATTAAGTTTGTGGTATGTTTGTAAACTAAAATGCTTTAGTGGCACATTCACAAAATCCCAAAAAATCAATGTACACACCGACATGTAGGTTTAATAATATATATAATATTAGTTAAATATAGTATAATTAAATTAATCCATTTAACTTATATATATTGAAATTATATGCTTTTATATACAACTAGAATTTAAACCCCGCGCGTTGCCGCGAGGTTCTTTTGTAACATAACCTACACATTGCAGCGGGATGTTAAGATTTGTAATGCTTAATTACCACGATTTTTACATTATATTCACCCCAAGAAAAATAAATCATGTCAAAATGTTGATAAAAATAAGCACGTCTCAATGAAAATCATGAATTTTATATTATATCATATTTTAAAGTTTGCAAGAGGAAAACAAAATAACTTTATAAGAAACGAAATCTTGTAGTAGTTTTGACGATTTTTATGTTTGTGTTTTGATAACTTGTAAATTATCACACACATATATATTTTGAATGATATTTACACTGAAACGTAGATAAACATAAGTGTTTCGAAACATTATATTTGAAGTATTTATACAAATCATATTTTAAAAGTTTCTAAAAAGTTAAATGTTCTAAAGCTAAACTATTAATACTACAATGAGAAGCCCAACTCAATTTGGAATGAAATATCCATCAACGTATAGATAAAAATAAACATATCAAAACGGTATACTCGTAAATATCATACAATCTCATGTCTAAAAACTAATTATTAATATCAAATTAATAAAATCTAACAACTTCAAAAAAATTCCAAGGAAATAAAAGGTAAAAAAACATGAACAGTTAATTAAAATATATAAATACATCAATTAGTCATTGATATCAAAATAATTAATAAAACCTACCAATTGAATGAATCTAAAAGAAAGAAAAGATAAGAAGCCATTTAAGAAAACAAAAATTCAAATGGCAGGGTATCGAACTACAAACCAAATGAATAGAAATTGAGAGAGCTACCAATTAAACTATCTTGCTTTTGTATTGCAACTGGAATTGAATGGTACTAAATTGGAGATAAAATAATTGAATAGAAAATATTAAAACTACTATTCCCACCAACATATAAGTTTAATAGTATATATAATAAGATATCCCCATGTGACATGGTCATGTTCTATCCTACTTTTTCTTTAACAACCAACAATTTAATTAAAACTCAACCCAAGAAGAAGCTAGATTTGAAAGGGATTACAACTGAATTTTTCTCTTTTCTTTCTTTTTTTTAAAAAACGCAAACTCACACCATTCATCCCAAACTAAGTTGAACACATTTCCTCTATTCTTGATCCAAAAAAAACAAGTTGATCTCATTTAACACCTTCTCGGTTCTCTTTCGTCTGTATTAAAAACCATGCTATTTCTAGCTTTCCATATGCACCATAAGATGGTAAGAAAGCCTACGTGTAGTAGCTTTTTCACTGGGGCGGTAAATTCCGTCCACTTATCATGCATGCAAAGTACATCTTCCACCGAGATAAACAAATCTTTAGGGCTTTTACCCACCCAAGAACCAGATCCCACACCCTACTAGCAAAAGGGCATTTTAAAACAGGTAAATTTGGAGCTCGATCAAGTAATAAAATGTACGGTGGGGCGGGGAGACCAGATCAGATTTTGGTTAGACTTATGGATTGCAGATATGCCACTAAGATTTAAATTCCCAAATTTGTTTGAAATTGAACTTGTAAAATCTTGCAAAGTTGAAGACTGTTATGTGGTAGTTAACAACAAGCCCACTTGGACTTGGAGATGGAGGAAGGCTGGTCTTAGTTTAGAGGAATCTAGCTCACTGGAGCAATTAATTATCATTCTTAATCAAGCCACCCTCTCAAGATCCGATGATAAATGGAGTTGGCAGTTGGGTTCTTCATGAGTCTTTGAAACAAAGGATATTAAGGAATGTTATAATAATGCGTTTTCATCTAATAACAGTAATAAATTCCATTGGAATAATCTGGTTCCAAAAAAGGTAAATATTTTTATGTGGCGAGCGGAGATGGAACGTATTCTCACTTTGGAGGCTTTATTCAAAAGAAACATTTCTTTTCAATCAACGTTATGTAGAGTTTGTGGTGAAGGTAACGAAACTGCAGATCATCTATTAACAACATGTTCACTATCAAACTTTGTTTGGTCTTTTGTTGGGCAATGGTGCAAGATATCTCCAATTTATGTATTCAACTTGGGAGACCTCTTAGAACTTCATAAAAATATCCATGCCACTCCGGTAAAAAAGAAGGTGTTGAATGCAATTTTTCTTATAGCTTGTTGGAGCATATGGAAGGTTAGAAATGACAAAAAATTCAATGGCAAGAGTATCTATTATTCTAAAGTGGTGGATGAAATAAAAGTATTAGGGTTCTTATGGGTTAAAAGCAGGTCGGGTCTAAAGAATTTGATATAGGAAGATTGGTGTAAGTTCAAGTTTAAAGAATTTGAGTAGTGGGTGTGCTCTTTTTAATGGTATTTGAGTTGATTTTTTTTTATTTTGGTGATTGTAAATTGTAGATTCTAGTGTCTTACTAGAGTCGTTGGAGAATTAATAAAAAAAAATTTTTATGCCGTTCAAAAAAAAAAAAAATATTGGCACTTTGAATGTCTTGGCAATTTAATTGGACTTTTATTACGGTAACAGACTAACAGGTGGTTTGATTCCCAATAATGGAGTTGGGACTTGGGAACTTTAAGCCACACAAACATATGCTGCATTTCACAATAAATCCATGATCCGTATATCATTTTTTATAAGGTTTTTTTTAAATGCACCTTCCATTTACATCCTATTCTATGTATTAATTATATTTAATCATTAGGTTGATTATAACAAACAAATTAAGGGTGTTATTATTTGTACACGGGTGTTGCTAATTGCACCATACTCTACAATACCCTAGTCTAGTGACATTAAAAACTTTACTAACAAGTCATTAATTATCACACAATCATTAAAAACCTTCTAATCTTTCATTAATTACAATCAGGTATTATATGCAACTACAAGCATTATTACTATTTAATTAATATAATTAACTTCAAAAATTTTAAGATTGGACGTAAAGCACTATTTGAATTTAAAACTAAATAAATTAAATTTTAAGCTTTCATATATTAAAAATTGATTTAATACTTTTAAGACAAATTTTAATTTAGTTTAAAACTATTTGCATACGTCCTTTTTTTATTTTTTAACACCCGTTATGTAATTTCTTTAAACCATGTTTTTTATTAATTCAACTTTATCTCAATAATTTTTTTTCTGATCTCACCTTATCCATCATCTAAGTTATTCATCGTAAAAACTATTTTAAATAATTTAAAACAATTTTCTAGATGTGTGTATATATATTATATTTTATATACGCATAAATAGTTTTTAAAAACAATTAACTAATTTGAACGCTCATATCGAACAACATATTATAAAGTATTTTTAAATCAATATTATTTATAAAACAAGCACCTCTATTAAAGGATAAATCAAACAAAGATAATTTTGAGTGTTTATTAGATAATAACAGAAGGCAAGAATAAATAAAATATAAAAAAATACAAGCGTAGTAGTTTTTAAAAAAATATACTTTTCGTTTAGATAAACAAACCGAAATAAATTTAGGCATATCAATATAAAAATAATATAATAAGTATAAAATCAGTTTTATTTAATAATAGTATGATAAAAAGTTTTAATGAACAGTAGATGATAATAAAAAAAAGGATAAGAAAAAACATCATCAAGATTTTATACTATATTAAAGATTTACTAGGGTGCATTTAGGAAAACATAACAATCTTACTAATTTTACTCAAACTTTTTAGTTGTTAATCATAATTTGATTGGACATAAAGAATGAATATATTAGTCAATGTAATTAATATTATAGAGTAAGATGTAATTAGAAGGGTGATTTTATTTGGACACCCAGAAATTTTAAATCAACACCCCTTTGACCCTACACGCCGCATATGGGTCCATACGCGGCGTATAGGGTTGCAAAAATATTCCCTATACGCCGCGTATAGGTCCTTACGCGACGTATAGGGTATATTCTGACAAGAACCTGACAAGACGCGTGTCACACGAGTGTCGATGAGGCTATACGCCGCGTATGGACCTATACACGGCGTATAGGGTCAAACAATTTTCTCTGCAATATTTCTATGTATTTGTGAAGGGAGTATACCGCGTATGGGTTACTTTTGTCGTCTTTATTTTGTACGTTAAGGTTGGTTGACACTTTGCGTATAAGTTATATTTTGTAACATATTAATCGGTAATTTTAAATCTTAGTTAACAAATAAAACATATAAAACAAAACAAACATTAAATAACGAAGTTTTTAAATACATAACAAAATAAAAGTACAATTAACAAAATAAAACTACGGTGAATCTGGGTAATGTCGAGGCGGTGGCAAGTCTGGAGGATCAATACCAGTAGCACGGGCTTGTGCAATCTCAAGCTGAACGTGCCAATCCATAAGATCCTCAACTCGATCGAAGCGACGACCTTGATCCCGTAATCTCGTATTAATCTCCTGCATAAATGTCTCAATACGTGCAGGCACCCTTACATCTCTATAAATATGCCGAGGGAACTATGGCTGAGGAGGCGGCTAGTCGTGTAGCGGCTGGAAATGCAGAATATGCTCCTGCTGCTGGTGTGGATGGTCATCGCCGACCTGCTGAACAGGTGCAGGATGCCAGATCTCACTGGGTCGAAGAGAGAACCGTATGCCACCCGGAAACTGGCGTATAATACGCATGCCGTATAACGTACGATGATCTAATCTCTCCGGCTCGATCGGAGGGGATACGTCAGCAGTATGGGCAGGAAAATAACCAAGACAACGCGCAATCATCGTAATGTACGCGCCGCCATACACCGCTCCTCGCTCTTGGCGATGATAATATGAAGCATAATACTCAGCTAAACATCTCGCCAGGTTGCACCTGGTCCCCGTAAGCAAACAATATAGATAAAATAAGTCGGGAATGGTACACCACTACCGACTCTTGCCACGTCCCGTGATGGATGTGGCGATCATCTGATGCAAGTAACGGATAAGAGGATCTCTAATGCCAGTGACCCTGCCCTTAGTCCTCTGAAACGGACCTTCGGCAATTTGAGGCCAGCAATCTCTCAATCGGGTCTCCTCCATCTCAGTAATTCTCTCGGTAAATAAAGGGGTAACGGTCTCCTGCTCATAATAAAGTCTCGAGAGAACGGCAAACTCCTCAATCGACATCTGATGAAATCGTCCACATAGCCGAAACGAAATCTCAGATTGCTCATCGTCCCACCATCTCATCAGGACAAACATAAATAAAGGTGGATAAAAACTCCACCGTCAGCTCTCGATATGAAGGTAAGAACGCCAACTCAAATAATCAACTCCATGGCGTATTATCTCCGATAATCCCAGCGAGTCTATCGCGCTCCCCAAGTTCGGCCATCACCTCCCAATCCACTGCCTTTTGATGACCGATCTTCATACGAATGAATTTTGAGCACTTTGCATGCTCAATAGTACCGTGCTCAAACTGTAGCCATGGATGATTGGCAATAACATCAACCTCAACCTCAACGTCAGAATCGGAAGATATATCTGCAAAAGAAAATGAAAAATTTTTAAGACCTGGGTATAGGGTACCTATACGCCGCGTATAGCCCTATACGCCGCGTATAGGTACCTACGTATGGGTATTGTGTGTGTCGTATGGGTCCTATACTCCGCGTATAGTTCCTCAAATAGTTTGCATGATTATTGTTGACATGAACAATCGAAACGACATGATGAGGCATCATACTATTCGGATCAGCCCATAAGGGGAAAAATGTTTGACAACCGTTATTGCTTAATAGATGAAGAATATCACCAAACCTTTGAGCAATTACTATTCCCGTATACGACATTATCATCCAATGTTCTTCTGGCGCAGGTTCCACACGTTGCCAATCTATTGTGTGATGCAATTCATTATACTGTCCGGCGTAAAAGTATTGAAAACTTCTCTGTAAATCAATTCATATGTGTCCAACTCCTCTAAAAGTTGTTGACGCACATACATCCATTTATTTTCATTAAACCCTAACCCTAAAGCTATTGATGGAAAACCACAATTACCATCGGGTCGAACATCTCGTATACGTGAAATATACTGATGAAAGATTGAAGGAATCCAATTCTTTAACCTGTTTATATTGTGTAATTGCTGATCTCCGACAATCGATGAAAAGTCATTGGTACTTTGTGACACCTTAGACGATGTGGAACGACTACGTTGTATGGATCCATACGCGGCGTATAGGCTTTAGTCAAATCAGTCATTCAGCGGGTTTATACGCCGCGTATGGACCCATACGCGGCGTATAGACCTGGGTCGTATGGTGTGGTACGCATCTCCACCGACACCTATACGCTGCATATGGATCCATACACAGCGTATAGGTGTCGGTGGAGATGCGTCCCACACCATACGACCCAGGCCTATACGTGCCGTATGGGCCCATACGCGACGTATAGACCTGACTGATTTGACTTCGCCAGTTTTGTCTCTGAAAAGCCTATACGCCGCGTATGGGTCCTTACGCGGCGTATAGACTCACTGATGTGACATGAAATTCTTGGCATTAATGAGGGGGACCTATACGCCGCGTATGGACCCATACGCGGCGTATAGGTGGGTGTCGATTTAAATTAGGGGGTGTCCCTTTATTAGGACCCAATTAGAAATTAGAGTATGATGCATTTAAAAATACCCTTTGCACACCGGTCCATAAGCACACTTTTCTATAATCATTACTTATTATTTAATTATTACCTAATCATTTGTTAATTATTACCCCTTCAATGAAAAATTATCAATAAAGCCAACTACTTTTTAGTTTACACATCTTTATAAATTTTCAAGCGCATTAAATGCAACATTTATTTCATATAAGTTTTTTTTAATAAAAGTAGTATTACAACTTTTTATTGTATATTTTTAAATATTTTTAAAGGGTGTTGTTATTTAAACCGTAATTAACAACACACTAACCTTTTTTTGAACGGCCAACAAAAAATTTTTAAGCCCGATCACCCGGGTAAACCCAATGGCGAAAGGCCACCCACGCCCGCGAACACAGACAGCGCTGGTGACCCGGCTCGCCCACCATTCCAAAGGAAACCCACCACCTAAAGGCCCACTGTGGTAAAACCCTTGGCCCACTAGGAGCATATTGCACCTAGTGAGACTCCAACCCTTGACCTCCACTTTGGAAAGTCATAGGATGTTTCATCTTAAACCAGTTGATCTAGAACTCATTGGCTACAACACACTAACCTATAAATAATAATAAAATATTATCAATAAATGCAATTAGTCATGGAATTCACTGGCAATCAATTGCTCTCGATAAATATAATTATTTGTTTATTTATCATCCTAATAGTTACATTCTTATTAAAACAACCTTTTCTTTAATTTAAATTTGATAATAAAATTACAATTAAACTTTTTTATGTTGTAGTCTTATTAAAAGAAAAGTTTAATTTACAGACAGAGTTATAATACTAGATGAACTATTTGTAAACGCATAACTTTAATTAAAAGCTAAGTAAATAATATATTTTTAATGAGAATGTCTTGTTAAATAACTTAAAAACGGTTTTTTTATGAAAATATGTTATTTAACAAATACTATGTTCATATACTTTTTATAATTTTCTTTTACTACAATTATATTGTATTTTTTATAGTGTTTTATTATTTTATTTTAGTGTTAAATAGAAGGAAACTTTAAAAAACAAGTATTCATTTAGGCCCCGTTTGGTTCACAGAATTCTCAATAATTGGAATTAGAATTAGAAAATTTTCCATTCAAAATCATGTTTGGTTGGTCAACGGATGGAATTGGAATTGGAAATTTTTCCCTCATTCATTAGAATTCGCATTCCTTCCACTTATCCATGGAATGTTTAACAATCCAATGGAATGTTTAAAATTAAAATTTTAATTTCACTCAAAATTGACAACCAAGCACATTATCAATTTAATAAGATTCTAATTCCAATTCCAATTCTAATTCTTTTTCCAATTTCTTGCAAAACATTCTGCGAACCAAACGACCCCTTAAGTTTTAAGGGTGTAAAGTGGTGCATTTATGCATTTAAGATGACACTATTAATTCTTTTTTGATATACGTAAAGGTCAATGATGTATTTATGGAACTAAATCTTAATTGGCTAAGGTATAGTTAGTTAATTAATATATTAGAGTAGGGTGTGATTAGAAATTAAGATAGGGTGTGCAGGACCGGTATAGGGCTTGACAATTACAACACAACAACACAAGGAGGAGATTAACCAAACTTGATCAAACAATAAACTGGATTCACCACAATAATAATACTAAGAACACAAGTAACAAGTAAGAGACAGAACAAGAGAGTTGGGTTTCAAGGATGCATTATATTGCTTTCTCAAGTTCTATTACAAGTGTTACAAAGCATAAAGAAAGACACTAGAACATGGAATACTTATACTACAACCTCAATTAACTAGACATAAACAAAATCAATTGTAGAATCAAAAGGCATATCTGCCTTTTGACCTTGTGACTATGACATGCCATAGCTCACATCCTTATCTATTACAAAAAAAATAAAGTACATAAAGTAGAAAGTTACAGACTCAAGACCTCAATGTACAGTTACCAAAAGTATGGACCTTTTCACCAACTCATGTAAGTTGGTGACTTTACAGAGATGCAGCGGAAAGGTGTTCAGCTTTATGGAACAGTACATCAGATAAAGCATGTTACTAAAAGTCTTCGGAAGAAATCTGTCTTCATAAGATGAAGATTCGGAAGACTTTGTCTTTGAGGCTTCGGAAGACTTCATATTTGGCTTTGGAAGATATTGGTCTTTGCTTCAGAAGATTTTACACTTAGAATATTTCTAGTGCATGGTGTAAAACTTCCGAAGCAATTCTACTTCAGTTCTTTAGTGCATTGCTTGCAGAGAGACTTTGGATGTTTTGGTTTGCATCAGACTTAAAGGAATCCTTACAAACTCCCCCTAGGCTGATGCTACCAAAACATTTAGAAGATCTTCACATGTTAGTAGTCTTCAGCATAATCATGACCATAACCTTCTTCATTAGATGGTCAGGATCATTCAGACTTTCATAGTATCTTCTCATCTCAAAGAGATCATGCAGAGGTAAGTTGATTATGTCTTGCCATGTATAGACATTCTCAACACCTTGATCTCTGATTACATGCCATCTTTCTGGATTGGTAGAGAAGGTCCAGGATAAGATGGGTGTCTCAGCTGCAAGAGGAGCCACTTGTATTGGAGTTGATTGGGCTGCCTCTTCATGCACTTCCTCAGGTTGATCTGACTCAGCCTGAGGTGTAGAGGTAGATGATTTAGGCTTCTTCTTCTTAGACTTTGGTTTAGAAGCCATCCTCTTCTTCCTCTTAGATGACTTTAACTGAGAAGACTGGTCTGCAGTGACAGGATCAGCGATCACAAGTTTTAAGTATTAGAGTGTAATGCAGCGGAATAAAGAGAAGAATTAGTCAAATTATAGCAAAAGTTTGTTACTTGTAAACAAATGCGAGAGAATATTTTTCTGTGATTTGGAATGTTTCAATAATGCCCAATATTATTGCTAAATCATTCACGGTTACAATAAGGTTGGCACTCCTTATATAGAGTGCAATCACTGCTGTAATCACGGGATGGTGATTACTAGCAGATCTAGTACAAAAATAACTACTTCTTAACAAACTACTGAAATGTTCACAACTACTGAGAACATGTCAGAGTGCTAAGTATAAAACATGAAACTACTGAAAAGAAACTACTGATACTACAACGACTGAAGAACAAACTCTTCAGTCGTTTTACAAAACTACTGAAAAGAGAAAATATAAAACTACTGAAAGCAAACCGTCACAACTACTGAAGAAGTCCTCTTCAGCTGTTGTGACAACGTCTGATACTTTGTCTTCAGCACTTGTCTTCAGACTTTGTCTTCAGCACTTGTCTTCAGACTTTGTCTTCAGCACTTGTCTTCAGACTTTGTCTTCAGCACTTGTCTTCAGACTTTGTCTTCAGCACTTGTGTCTTCAGACTTTGTCTTCAGCACTTGTGTCTTCAGACTTTGTAATCAGTTGTTGTCTTCAGCTGTTGTGGACTTCAGTAGTTGTTGTGACGTCTGTGGGACTTAAAGGTTTTTCTGATCCGGCTCATTGGTTCTTTTGGTCCAACAAACTCCCCCTGAACCAATGCAGCCAAAACCTTTAACTTTATTGAGGTCCCACTTATTGTTGGCAAAATGGATGGTCTTTTTCCTTCTTGATCAGTTGAGAAGATGACCCATATAAGTACCGGCCTGGAAGTAAGTCTCTGATGATTTGGTTGGCAAAGTGTGGATGGGAGCTCTGTATTGGGGAATTGGACACTGAGCTGTTCCCCCATCCAAGAAACTCACTTCCCATGTATAAGCCTGTAGGATTCTCTGGTGTTAGCTCTGAGAAACATGATTTGTTCTTCCATAGTAAGATTCTCTGGTTCACCATCGAACAATCCTTCACGCCCATACAGCTCTGAGATGTATTTGGCCTGTTTGCCATTTTTGAGCTCAACTGTTGTGATCTGTCTGTAGGCAAACTCATCTGGGTGATTACCTTCAAGTAACAGACTGAGCTCATTTTGTTTGAAGTTCTCAAGCTTCTTGTAGACTAACCCCTTCTTGATTACTCTGTTTTCTAGCATCTTTTGGGGAGGCTGTTTAGTCTCATAAGCCTTCTTGAAGTCTTCTACAATCTCCCAGGGTGATACTACAAGGACCACTGTGATCTCTTCATCTACGATCCTTTTTATCTGGCCCTTGTATCGTGCAGGAATGTCCTTCTTCACAATTCTATGAGCCACCCTAGGATCAGGCCACATCCTCACCTTTTCCTTTTGATATTGAAATGTGTTGGCGAGGGTGTACAGTCTCAGAGCTTCCTTCTTCATACTTATTATTGATGAAGAAGCAGCATAAGTTTTATCTATACTTTTTAGCATCTCCTCATCATGAAGCCTTTGCAATTGCTCTTCTTCGATCTTTACTCTCACAGTTTCCATCTGTGAGGTGGGAGTGATGGGCATAGATTTGGCTTTAGGCAAAGTTAGGACTGCAGAAAGAGGCAGCCTATCTTCTTCCTCATCATCCTCTTCTTCTTCTTCTTCTAGCCTCAACATCCTTCTCTTCTTCTTCTTGGATGCATCATCGGCTGTTGGTTTTAAGGGTAAAGGAGTTGGTTTAATGGGTTGTGGTAGTGGTGATTTTGAAGTGGTAGGTTTTGCAGGTTGTTCTAGCATTCTTGTAATGAGTGAGGCTTTGGAGTATTTTGCTAGTTCGTTTCTTTTTCCAGCACCTGCTTCATTTAATGCTTCAATCACTAATCCCTTTGTATATGCTTCAGACGTACAGATCTTGGTGGTTATAGCCAAGATACTGTCCCTGGTCCATGACTTAATCTCTATCAATGATCTTCCAAGATACTTTGCAATAAATCTGATCATGATCTCCAGTCTTTCTCTTTCTAGCACATCATAACTTGCCCATCTTGAGTTAATTTCTTCAACTTCAAGTCTTCTAATCTCTGAGTCAAGCTGTGCAGTATCGAACCCTTGTCTGTATAGTTGGTCAATAATGGAGTCCATAGATTTACTATGTGTAGCATCCGCCATTTTGACCATCTCATCAAGTTGGAGTTCTTTTTCTTTTCTTTCAATCTTCCTCTTCTTATATGTGATGTGAAAGTCTTTGTGACTTTCACTCACTTGATCAGTGTCAGCTCCCTTCACATACTCTTCCTCCTTTCAGTCTCTTTTACAACAACCTCTTCTTCCTCCTGTTCTCTCTCTATCAATATGCGCTTCCCTTTGTCTTTCACTGACTGACTCTCCCCTTTTTTGGTTGCATTGGTTGCAAGGGTTTGAGTAGTAGAAAGCCTTGTGCTCACAAGTTCCTCCACCAGTGGCTGTATGATAGAGGGAAGTTTGTCATCCAAGGTTTTGATCACAATGTCGGTGATCATTGGGGTGATGAGAGGTAGGGATTTGTGGAAGATAGCAGCTGTTTGCTCAGAGGGGTTCTGTCCCTGAGAAACAGTGCCAGAAGTGAGGCTGGTGGATTGAATGTTTTTAGTGGCTGAGTGTTTAGGAGACCTTCAGGTTGAAGGTGCCATCTGTGGGTGTGTGGTGGTATCAGATGGACTTGCTTCTTGAGAGAATTGGTCAAGTAGTCTTTGTAGTCTACTGACTTCTTCCTCAAGAATTGTGTTCTGGGCTAGAACATCATAAAAGAAGCCCAGGTCATCATCAGCAGATGCTGAATCACCTGACCTCCTGCTAGTAGCAAGATGTACATGCTCTGGGTGTAGACCAGATGTAGCATGTGCCCCTTTTTCTTGGAACTGGGGACTTCCAGCCTCAGGACGATGTCCTTCATCAGCTGTTGCCTCTGATGAGGTCTTAGCCATGTTACCAGCCTCAGTCTGATCATGTGCTGATGCAGAAGAGGTGGCAGCCTCACCAGATATTCTTGTCTCCGTATCTACACTAGGAGACTGAACATTTAAACCCCTGTGCTGTGGGTTGTCAGAAGCATGTTGATCCTCTTCCTCAATATCTGTGGTTTTCCCTTTAGGTGGTTGTCTGGGAGGAGGAGAGGCATGCAGCTGAGTCAGCACATTTGCAATTATAAGTGTTGGACTTTGAGGGGCATTTTCATTTGGAGATAGGGTATTATGCACCTGGGGAGAATGGTGAGTTTCAATGGCAATCTCCTCAAATGAGGAAGATTCCAGATTTGTGGGTACCCCTTCTTTGGTTGCTTCAGGTTCCTTTTGAGAGGAATCCTGAGCGGCTGTGGCTGGGTGAGTCTCTGATACTACTGGGGGGTTTACACCAGTAAGTATAACCTGTCTTGGTGGTACAGGAGCATCTTCAGGGGACTCATCTTCCTGAATAGCTGTTTTGGTTCGTTTTGTTTTTGGTTTGGTGAGGACTTTGGATTTTGTGGTGGTGGCTGTGGGTTCCAGCTGCGTGGGTTTGCGCAGCTTGGCAGCCATTTTGAGTGATTGGTCAGAGTTGTGCCGGGAGTATACTTCAGGCAATACAGCCATAGCAGGGACTCCCAGGCCAACAAGTCCCTCAGCTTGAAGCTGGTTTTCAATTATGGCCATTATAAACCGAGGATATAGTATCCAACGGTTAGAAAGTTGTTTTTGGGCCATATCCTTGAGCTCTAAGAATAATATTTCAGAAAAATTTAAAGGTTGTTGCTCAAGGATAGAAGTACAATACCTGTTGCCACCTTGTGGACATTGATCCCATGATGAAGTCTTTGAGCCAGGCAGACATTTACCATATGAAAGATAAGCCGTTCAGCATCCTGGAAATGTTTCTTCAATATGGTAGAGGCACTCAGGTTGCCTTCGTATCCATGGTGGGCAAAGGATAGATCAGTGGTGCCCTTTGGATAGCTGGTCGGGAAAGTGGCATCATCCAGTTGAGGGTTTGGCGAAGAATCTCTGGATTGATGACCACCTTTTGGCTATGGACGAACGAATGAAGTGACTCTGTGTCATTCTCCTCAGAGACAAGAGTGACGTTTGTCCAGAATTGGCTAAGGGATTCGGCATATATGGTGGGTTTTATCAGAAGGCTGTTTGGTAAGGTGACTGGACCATTAAATCAATGGCGTTGTGAAACTTGGTCCAGAATGGTGATTTAGTAAGGTGAGCGACACAGTTGTGTCGAGGTTTTAGTTGCATGGTCGCCATGGATGAAGAGAGGTACAGAGTTTTTGAACGTTAGGTTTGAGAGTGAAGGTGAGAAAAACTCTGGTGAGATAAGGGATTTATAGGGTAGGGTTATGAACCGACTGAAGGTTTTGGTGAGTCATCATTTGCTGAAACTGATGACGTGGCATTAACTTTTAGAGGTTGAAATGACTGACCGTATTGGTGTGATCATCAGTTGTTATAAAACAACTGAAGACTTGGTTTTAACCGTCAGACATTGAAACAGCTGAAGTCTTTGATTTAGTCTTCAGTAGTTATAAAACTACTGAGGACAATTCCGACTTCAGGTGGTGAAACAACTGAGGACATGGTGTTTGTCATCAGTAGTTGTGTAACTACTGAAGACAGTGGTTTTGTCATCAGTTGATGTAAACAGCTGAAGACTTAGCGGTAGTCTTCAGTAGTTGTAAACTACTGAAGACATAGCTGTGGCTTCAGTTGTTTAGAAACAGCAGTTGGAAAAACAACTGAAGAGAAATTACTCATCAGCTGTTGTCGTCAATTCTTAGCTTTTCAGCTGTTTCAGTCTGACCTCCACATTAAAATGTTTCATTGGTCATCAGTACTTATCTGCATTTCTGACATCAGCATTTGTAGTTACATCAGCTGTTGTGATTTCATCAGCTGTTATAACTACATCAGCTGTTTTAACAAATGAAGTACTTATATATGACATGGTTACCAATGATCATCAGTATTTATTACTGAGATTATCGGTAGTTGTCACTTATTCTAGCTGCAGCATACCAAGCCTTAACACCAGGTTGTGGAAAGTTGAACTATCCAAAGGCTTAGTAAAAATGTCTGCAAGCTCATCAGCACTAGGAACAAATTTTGGATCAATCAGACCTTTTTCAAAACAATCTCTAATAAAGTGATGTCTGATTTCAATATGTTTAGTCCTAGAGTGCTGGACAGGATTCTTGACAATACAAAGAGCTGAAGAACTGTCCATTAACAATGGAGTCTTAGTCTCAGTTATGCCATAATCCAATAATTGGTTTTGAAGCCATAATACCTGAGATGTACAACTTGCAGCAGCAATGTACTCGGCTTCAGCAGTTGATGTAGCAACTGAAGTTTGTTTCTTACTCTGCCAAGAAATCAAACAGTTGCCTAGGAATTGGCATCCACCAGAAGTTGATTTCCTGGTCAATTTACACCCTGCATAGTCACTGTCAGAAAAAGCAACTAATTTACCAGGTAGAATACCATAAACCTAGAGATGGAGTGCCTTGCAAATATCTAAAGATCCTCTTGACTGCAATCAAATGAGACTCCTTAGGTGCAGCCTGAAATCTAGCACAAACACATGTAGCAAACATAATATCTGGTCTAGAAGCTGTTAGGTACATCAAGGACCCAATCATACATCTGTAAAGTGTTTCATCAACCACTTTACCTTTCTGATCTGTATCCAGTTGTGTGGTGTTGCACATGGGAGTAGAACAGGGTTTACAATTTTGTAAATCAAATTTTTTCAAAAGATTTTTTGTATATTTGGACTGATGAATGAAAATTCCATCAGCCTTTTGTTTGATTTGCAAACCCAGAAAAAATTGTAATTCCCCCATTGCACTCATTTCAAACTTTTGTTGCATCAGCTTTGTAAAGTCATCACACAACTGTGGATCAGAGGATGCAAAAATAATATCATCTACATAAATTTGAACAAGTAGATTATGCTGCCCTGCTTTCTTAATGAAAAAGTTTTATCTATGGTGCCTCTAGTAAAATTATTTTCAAGAAGAAAGTTTGATAATGTCTCATACCAGGCCCTAGGAGCTTGTTTCAACCCATAAAGAGCCTTATCAAGCTTATACACCCAATTAGGATGTTTGTTGTCCTCAAAACCTGGTGGTTGACATACATAAACCTCTTCTTTAATTTTCCCATACAGAAAAGCACTTTTGACATCCATTTGAAAAACTTTAAGATTTTGATAAGCAGCATAAGCTAAAAACAATCGAATTGCTTCCAGTCTGGCTACAGGAGCAAAGGTTTCATCATAATCAATACCTTCTTCTTGTGCAAACCCCTGAACCACCAGTCTGGCCTTGTTCTTAACAATAAGCCCATTTTCATCAGTCTTATTCCTAAACACCCATTTAGTGCCTATTGCACACTTACCTGGAGGTAGAGGAACAAGTTCCCACACTTGTTGTTTCTTGAACTGAAGAAGCTCAAGCTGCATGGCATCAACCCATCCATTGTCCTTTAATGCAATGTGATAATTCTTTGGCTCTTGCTGACTAATGAAGAGAGCATAGAAGCAGAAATTGACAATTGACTTCTTGTTGATACTCCAGCAGTGATATCACCAATGATTTGAGACATAGGGTGATTCTTCAGATCTTGATACACAATGAGATCAGTGCAAGTGTTTGTAGCAGGCTCAGCAGCAACAGATGGTGATGGTGAAGAATTTCCTTGAAACCAATCAGTTGATGGTAGTTCAAAGGAAGTTGAAGTTGTAGAAATCTCATCAGCATTTGTTGTGGATTGTGCTGCTGGAGCTGCAGGAACATCAGGTCTAGCTGAATCAGGCAGTTGATCAGTAAATCTGAAGAGGTGAGTACTGCTATCATCATCATCAGCACCAGCAGTACCACCAGGTGGAGAACTGTTGACATGAGCAACAGCAGGAGTTTGATGAGGAGCATATTGCAGTATGTCCAAATCAAATATCTCCACAGGATTTTGTGGAATCTTGTCCTTTGGAGATTCATTAAACTTAACATGTAGAGTCTCTTCAACCATCTTTGTTCTACAGTTGAAGACTCTGTATGCTTTGCAAGTTGATGAATAACCAACAAAATATCCTGCATCCACCTTAGAATCAAATTTCTGGAGTTGATCCCTTGTGTTGAGAATGAAACAAGGACATCCAAAAGCTCTAAAGAATGAAATTAGAGGGGCCAAATGATGAAGAACTTCATATGGAGTTTTCATCAACCTCTTATTCACTAGAGCTCTATTTTGTACATAACAAGCAGTATTGATAGCTTCAGCCCAAAAAGTCATTGGCAATCCAGAGTCAGCCAACATGGACCTTGCAGCTTCAATAAGGGTCCTGTTCTTTCTCTCCACTACTCCATTTTGTTCAGGAGTTCTTGGAATGCTAAAATGCCTCTTGATTCCCTTTGAGAGGAAGAACTCATCAAGTGTATTGTTTCTAAATTCGTTCCATTATCACTTCTAATACACTTGACTGAGAGGGAATACTGCTTCTCAACATACAACAAAGTTGATAATCTTCTGAGGTGCTTCATCCTTTGAATGCAAGAAGAAAGTCCATACAAATCTGGAGTAATCATCCACAATTACTAGACAGTATTTCTTCTTAGCCATACTCATCACTCTCACAGGACCAAAGAGATCCATGTGAAGAAGTGTAAGCAGGCTGTGGACTTAGGTTCTTCTATGGAAGGAAATGAAACTTTGTGCTGTTTTCCTTTTAGACAAGCAGTGCAGTCATCTTCACATTTGAACTCCTTCATAGGCAATCCCCTTACTAAACCATGGTTAATCAGCTGATTTATGTTTTTGAGATTAACATGACCCAGCCTTCTATGCCATAGTGTAGATTCTTGAGGGGAAGCCTTGGAAAATAGGCAAGGATGGCCTTTGAGATCTATTTTCTTAGAAAGATCTAAGGCATACACTCTTCCTGTCCTGTTGGCCTTAAGGAGAGTGTGTTTATCCAACACCTTGTCAATCAAACTCAGAACTTTGGATGACAGAATCCGGCAGTTCTGACTTGTGAAAAGAGCAACATGGCCTTTGTCACACATTTGACTGACACTCAAGAGGTTGTACTTGAGATTTTCCACATGGTTAACATCATCAAACTTTATTTCCCCATTGGAAACAAAGCCTTTGCCGATGATGTAACCCTTTGCATCATTGCCAAAAGATACAAATCCCTTCTTTCCTTGAGAGTAGTCATTAAGAAGTGATCTGTTTCCTGTCATATGCATGGATCCTCCACTGTCTACATACCAGATGCCTCTGTGGCATGTTGAAGAACCCTGCAGAACAAAGCAAATTAGTTAGATTTTGAGACCCAAACCTTTTTGGTTTTGGGCCTATTCACATCAACAGATGGTGGACTAACAAGTTTGCTAGAAATAACAGCTTGAGAGGAAGAAGATGGTGGAAAAGAGGAATCCTTTGGCTTGGACCTCCTTTTCTGTGGATTCAACATAGGAACATCTAATTGGTTGACTCTTCCCAATAGATGTTGAACCATCATAACCAGCTGTGTCTGATTTTGTGATAGAGCTTTCAGCTCTTCAGACACATTAGGACTGGAGTTTGATAAGTTCTTATGTTGCACCTTCTTCTTTTGAGCAACCTCAGCTGTTACCTGTTTAACCCCTTCCTTTTTGGATTTCTTTTTGGACTTAAGGGTTACAGGATTTGATGTTGCTGGTACAAATGTGGCTTTAAACTCATTTTTCATTTTTACCATTTTCTCTTTAATTTCATCTTTATGTTTGAGTTTGGATCCTCTTTTGTACCAACAATCATCAGTGAGATGATTAAACAAACCACATACTTCACATGGTTTCTTTTTCATCTTTTGTTGATCATCAACTAAAGAGGATGAAACTACTGAAGACTTGCTCTTCAGTACTTTGGAAGCACTATTTGCTTTCTTGGCTTCCTCTTTAGTAGTCTTCAAACTCTTTCTACTGACAGTTTTCTTCTTTTCAGTGCTGTCAGTAGTTGGAGCTTGAACTTCAGGAGTTAAATCTTGCTCTCCAGTCCTTTCAGGACTTTCAGACATAACTCCTGAGTTGACCAACTCTTTGATCATGTGAGTGTCAGCAATTGAACTATCAATATTAGCTGATAGGTTCTGAGAGGGCTTATTGCTGACTTCAACTTTTGATGATGCTTTATCAGAAAGTGAATCACATGATGAGGTGGATTGGTTATTGCTTTCTCCATCAGATTTCACCTCTACTCTTGGAGCAAAATCTGTAGGAGGAGCAGTGTGATTATAACCAATGCCAAACTTCACATTGGAAGCTGATTGCTTACTAAGAAGCATCTCAAAACCTTTGCATGATTTCACCCATCGATCACACTCTACTTGGGTGACTGCAAGGGTTTCTTTAAGACTTTCTGGTCCTCCAGAATAACCTCTAGCTTAGCCTTTTCATCATTTAATTGGCATTTAAGCTTATAAATCTCATCATTTTTACTATTAAGAACAGACTCATACTCAGCTTGTCTTTTGGAAATAGTTTTCTCAAACTCAAGTTTTTCATTTATTAATGCTACATTTGCCTCTCTAATAGAGACAAAAGCAGCAATGCAAGATTCAGAACATAACTTGGCTTTGGCCTCTGAAGATACCTGAGTTACCTGTGAAGATGATGCAGTTGAGCAGGAACCCTCAGTTGATTCCAGAGCCATAAGTGCCAGATTTCCAAAAGGACTATCACCACCATGTTGATCAGCACTTGTGAACAGTTGTTCATGACCAGACATGTCATCTGGCAAGCTGCTCCAATCAACAACTTCTGGGGTGAAGAAGCTATGTTGTTGAGGTTGAGGGGGTTGATGAGATGGTTGAGGTTCTGGAAGTGCATGAGGTTGTGGTACCATAGGAGCTTGAACTTGACTGGTTTGTGGCATGTAATAACACGGGTAAGGATAAGGCATTTGACCCTGAGGAACAAAATATGCAGGAGATTGTAGTTGGACTGATGACTAGAATTGACAGGATGTTGCCCTTTGTTTTGTTGACTATTGCTAGGAAAAGTCACAAAAGGTGCAGAGGAATTAGATCCAGATGATCTACATTCTCTAGCAAAGTGTCCAAGCCTTTGGCATCTGTGACACCTCAACTTACTCTTGTCAAAACCAACTTTGGTTTTGCCAGAGAGTCCTGGGAACTTTCTTCCAGTTCTTTTGTAGAACTTCTGAGATCTGATATTTATCAAGGCCATTTGGCTCAAAATATCCATCTCTTCTAAGTCATCATCAGCAATCCCTTGAGATCATCCATGATGAAGCATAGATTGTCATTATTACACCCAGAAAATTGACTATCAACACTCACAAATGCTGAATCAGAAATATTTGAAGAGAAATCAATATGCTCATCATACTGGCATTCAGATGAAGCATATTCTGACTCATGACTAACCAGAGCAGTATTGCCTGGTACAAAGTCCTCAGTGAGCTTACCAGATGAAGACAGTTTTCTCTTTTGTTCTATCTCTCTCTCAAATGTGAGCAATTTCCCATGAAGTTGGGTGAGAGATAGTTTGTCCAAATTTGCACTGGAGCGTAGGACAATGGTATATGTATCCCATCTCTCAGGCAGTGATCTGAGAAATCTGTTATTCATCTGAACATTAGTATACTCATGTTTGACCATTTTCAATTCAGAGATCAAACAAGAGAACCGCTCAAACTGTTGAGTCAGTGTCTCACCCTTCCTATGAGAGAATGTCTCATATTGTTGGGCAAGGATCTCTCTATTATTTGCCAAGACCTCATCTGTTCCTCCAAATTGTTCTTTCAAGGCATTCCAGAGGTCATGGGCAGATTCATAGTGCATTAACCCAGAATAAATTTCATTTGGTAGCGCCATGGCTAGAATTCCATGAGCTTTTGCATCTATCTCAAATAATTTCTTATCTTCATCTGAGTATTGATCCTTCCTCTTCGGAACCATTTGATTGGTTTCCGGGTTATTCACCATAGGCTTATGTGGACCATGTACCACTGATGTCCAACAACCTGAACTGTTAACAGACAGGTGATGGAGCATACGACGTTGCCATATGTTATACTCATTCCTAACCAGCATTGGAGGCTTGGTTGAGGAACCAGTATTGTGAGGATCATTGGAAGGAGTAGTCATTTTGAAACCAAAAACAATTTTATTCAAGCAAAAATTTTGACACACCACAACAAACTCAATGAAACCGAGAATAAGTCTCAGGATGAATGATTAAAACACAGAAAATTCAATCTCTATAACAGTTTCTTGCAAAAGGATACTAATTCACTCAAACTTGGATCTTGAAGAGCAGTTTCAATGATCAATTATTAGATCGATCAATGATTAACCTGCTCTGATACCATTTGACAGGATCACGATCACAAGTTTGAAGTATAAGAGTGTAATGCAGCGGAATGAAGAGACGAATTAGTCAAATTATAGCAAGAGAGTGTTATTTGTAACAAATGCGAGAGAATATTTTCTGTGATTTGGAATGTTTCAATAATGCTCAATATTATTTCTCAATCATTCACAGTTACAATAAGGTTGGCACTCCTTATATAGAGTGCAATCACTGCTGTAATCACGGGGTGGTGATTACTAGCAGATCTAGTACAAAAATAACTACTTCTTAACAAACTACTGAAATGTTCACAACTACTGAGAACATGTCAGAGTGTTAAGTATAAAACATGAAACAAGATTTTGACAAGATCAATGATCACAAGTTTGAAGTATAAGAGTGTAATGCAGCGGAATGAAGAGACGAATTAGTCAATTATAGCAAGAGAGTGTTATTTGTAACAAGTTCGAGAGAATATTTTCTGTGATTTGGAATGTTTCAATAATTCTCAATATTATTTCTCAATCATCACAATTACAATAAGGTTGGCACTCCTTATATAGAGTGCATCACTGCTGTAATCACGGGGTGGTGATTACTAGCAGATCTAGTACAAAAATAACTACTTCTTAACAACTACTGAAATGTTCACAACTACTGAGAACATGTCCCATAGTGTTAAGTATAAAACATGAAACAACTGAAAAAGAAAACTACTGATGCTACAACAACTGAAGAACAAACTCTTCAGTCGTTTTACAAAACTACTGAAAATAGAAAATATAAAACTACTGAAAGCAAACCGTCACAACTACTGAAGAAGTCCTCTACAGCTGTTGTGACAACATCTGATACTTTGTCTTCAGCACTTGTCTTCAGACTTTGTCTTCAGCACTTGTGTCTTCAGACTTTGTCTTCAGCACTTGTGTCTTCAGACTTTGTCTTCAGCACTTGTGTCTTCAGACTTTGTCTTCAGCACTTGTGTCTTCAGACTTTGTCTTCAGTTGTTGTCTTCAGCTGTTGTGGACTTCAGTAGTTGTTGTGACGTCTGTGGGACTTAAAGGTTTTTCTGATCCGGCTCATTGGTTCTTTTGGTCCAACAAGTGCGATTCTTTCTTTCTGCAATACCGTTCTGCTGGGGTGTTCTTGCAGCACTAAATTGTCTCACAATCCCTTTTTGAGCACAAAATGAATCAAGAATCTGATTTTTAAATTCAGTGCCGTTGTCACTTCTTAATCCCATAACTCTTTTCTTACTGACTGATTCAATAGAAATGATTATTTCTGCAATTCCTCTACAACTTCACTTTTGTGTGCAAGAAACCTCACCCATGAATAACGTGAGAAATCATCTGTAACAACAAGACAAAAATTTTTTAGCAATCGATTTAACACTAATTGGCCCAAATAAATCAGTATGTAACAACTCAGAGGACTTGATATGCTATTTAAAAGTTTAGGCTTATGAGGTTTCTTATGTTGTTTCCCTTTGGCACATGGCATGCATTTTTCAGTAACAGAAAAATCTTTTAAAGGAAGTCCTCTAACAAGATTGTTCTTTCCTAATTTATTAATTATCTTAAAATTGACATGGCCTAAGCGACGATGCCACAAAAGTGACTCAGAGGTTGATGCTTTTGAGAGAAGACAAGTTGCAGTAGCCTTTGACTCATTAGAATTCATATCAAGAAGATATGTATCATATTTCCTTGGAGCACGCATGAGAATTAAATCCTCCGGAATAGCAATCTCTGATTTTAAAAATAAACATTCGTCAGATTTAAATAGAACAGGAATGTCTTTATCACAAATTTGAGAGACACTCAGAAGATTAAATGCCAATTCAGGAACATGATTGACTTTTTCTAGAGTAAGAGAACCATTGGTAACTTCTCCTTGTCCAATCATTTTTCCACCCTTCTTATCTCCAGCAAATGCTACATATCCTCCATCTATAATCCGATAATTGGTCAAAAAATCCTTTAATCTCGTCATATGCGTGGAACAGCTGTTGGGTTTGTTGGACCTTTAACAAACTAGTTTAACCATTTAAACTTAGAAAAACGCAGCGGAATATGAACTTAATATCATGTTGTAATCTGAAAAATTAAAGCTCATAACTTGTTTCAACAAACCCAAAACCATAGGATCAAATATATGTGTTTGAACTAGTTATCAAGATAATACAAAACAACCAAAACAACACAATGGAACTACCTTCCAGAAGCTGTCAAAACCGTGGATTGGATCAAGATGATGATGCTTTTGAACGACCAAAACATCAAGATAGATGTCCTCAAGCAATCATACCCACAAGCCTCTAAGAAAACACCATTGTTGCTAGGATTTGAGCACCAAAACGGATCAAGAAGGCTGCTGGAACCTCTATTCCAGCCGTGAACATCAACAAGGATGTTAGAACTTTGTTCCAGCCATGATGTCTTTCTTCCAAAAGAAAGATCATGTTCTTGAGACCCTTTTGCATATAAGAGAATGAGAGAGATCTGAAAATGGAGTGTGTATCTTGTAAGAGAGCCAAGACCCCAAGAGAAAACTCAACAAAACAAAAGGATGGGGCTGCACCATGGGGGCGGCCGAAAACCCTTTTAGGGTTGTTTTATTTTTGTGATTTTCCCAAATGGTCCTTGTATATTAATCTTTTGTCAAACTAAAGATTAATAAAGATACATATATATAATTAACCTTTTAATTATATAACATACACACACTTTTATTATTTGATGTTATGTAACTAAATTAAACAACATTACAAATAATGTCCATGAACAAAATATCCATATAAGTTGTTCAATCTCATATGCAACTTATTTAGAAAACCCATTTTCTAAATTGGTGTATTTATTTAATTGCATGATCATATCATCAATTAAATATTAATTGGTGTTGCTAAGCTTGTTATTGGGTATGACCCGACTTGGATCGTAACGTACTAACCACATCAATGTTCTATGTGTCTTGGGCATCAAGAATCCAACAATCTCCCACTTGCACAAGATACATAGAAGATTGATGCAAGCAGTAAATACCGCCTAACAACGGTTTACTACCCTTAATACGCATGACTATAAGCCATTCAATAACATCATCCCTTCAAGTTCCAAACTTGAAATGATTTAGGTGAATCAATCATTTATCCTTTTGTTACAGATGTCATGTTAAATCCAAGGACACAGAATGATCATTCCTTGTTGATTTAACTTAATCAGGCCTTAGACATCATGCTCTCAACGAATAAGAGGAACAAATTCCATCTTGACTACATACGTTCTCACAATCACCTTATGTTGTACCCAAACATAGCCTTATGTACTGACCATTATTTCAGAGCAGCGAAGAACTAGCTCAAGGTATAACACTTGGTGAATATCAAACCCAATATGTATCTCAGGTCAGAGGATACCAAATGATATTCGCCTTTACTCAAATTTACTTATGATCAATCTAAAGATTCCATGTAGTAAAATTGAGACGCGGGTCAGTCCAATATTGTATCCCACAAATATCTATGAACCTTGGTAGCAACCATTGCTCTATATTCATACCATATAAATTCTACCAATCCATGTTCATAATAGTCTTACATCATATCTGTTCCCACAAATATGACCGACTACGGACATTTAGAATAATAAACATTTCATGGATGTAAACATGAAAAGGGACATGACTCAAAAGGTCAAAATTACAACTGTTCCATACATTAAATACTAAACAGATCAATTCCAATCACTAGAATATCGAAGTCCTAAGGCACAAGTATGACCCTCATACTTTGCCTTCGCAAGGAGCTTCGTGAGTGGATCCGTAATGTTTTGATCTTTTAGAACTTTATGAATACATATCTTTACCCTTTCAACTCCATCCCGTATGATGTTTGAATCTCCGCTCAAGGTGCTTAGTCTTTGATGAGTACGGGGTTCCTTGATTTGAGCAATCCCACCCACGTAATTACCAAAGATCTTTAGGGAGTCTTGAATGGTAGAGACCACCCCTAGATAAGCAATGGACAAGCTTATCCATGCAGCTTCCAAAGCTGCCAATGAAGCGGCTATGTATTCGGATTTTAGACTGAATAATGCTAACGGTGTCCTGCTTTGAACACTTCAAGGATACCACCACCTCCATTCATAATGAAGTACACCTGATTATGATCGAGAGTTGTATCGATCTGTTTTGGAAGTCTCATCTGTGCAACCCTTTACACAGATTTTCACTTCACAGATCCGTATATTAGAAACATATCCTTAGTCTTACTAAGGTGCACAACATACTTTTAACAACCATTCATGGGTTATTCTATTATTGGTATCTACTTTGTCATACCTGATAAGCATGACTCGTCCGGTTTAGTGCATATCATGAGACAAATGACGGATCCTATAGCAGATGCGTATGGGAATAAAAAACATCCTTCACTTTGATTTTGCTTTCATCCTATGAGCTTGACATTGAAGACGTAGTCACATGGTCCCCTTCTCTTATTGAAAGGGTGACTCAAACCTTTCTAAGAGATTTCCATCTTGAACCTTTTCAAGATTTTATATATGCACTTTGGTTTGACCCTATCAACCACCTCGATCTATCCTTATAGATCCTTATTCCAAAATATGGGTGATTTCAAAGAGATCCTTTTATGAAAAACATCTTCCAAGCAAGGTTTTAACACCTTCCAAGGTTGGAATATATTTTTTCAAATAGCAGTGTGTCATCAGCATACAACACTGAGAGTATACTTCTGCTCCCACTAGCTTTCATATATACACACCCTTTTGATGCTTGTTTCAATCCATAGATCTATCACTTTAACTTGTATACTTTATTGGGATGTCACGGATCGACAAAACCTTCATGCTGAACTATGTGGACAGTCTCTACGAGATGTCCATTAAGGAAAGCGGTTTTGACATCCATTAGCCAAAACTCATATTCAAAATATGCAGTTATGGCACTTAACATCCTAATCGACCTTAGCATTGCCACGGGCGTAAGACTTTCATCATAATCAACCAATTGAGTTTGATGAAAAACTTATGCTATAAGTCTTGACTTATAAGTATTCAAGTCTCCATGTATATTTGTTTTCATCCAGAAAACCCACTTGTATCCAACCGATTTGGAGTTTAAGTGGAGGTTCAACCAATTGCCAAACTTGGTTGTTATACATGAATTGCATCCTTACGTTCATGGCCTCTAGCCATTTGTCCCAATTCAAATTGGACATAACATCTTGGTGTATGGTTAGCCTACAGGGGTCAACCACATAGCATCCATTCTTAGAATATTCATATCACTTGGATGGAATACTAACTCTACCAGATTTGTGAACGTTTTGTGTATATTTATCAACCTCTTGATTATCATCAACAACCTCTTGTTGGTGGCTAGTGTCAACCAAAAGTGTACCGGCTTGTGGATTTTGATCCTTATCAAGTTCCACAGTTCTATACGTCATTCCTTCCATAAAGAACTCGGTTTCCAAGAACTTAGCCTTTCGAGCAATAAATACTTTTGCTCTGTTGAGTCGAAGAAACAGTATCCATACAGTCTCTGTGGATTCTCAACTTATATACACTTTCTTTGTCCGGGTCATATTCATAATATGAGCCTTAGAGAGCAATGCGAAAACCCAAAATGATAAAGATGGTAAGCTCATAGCCATAATAAATTGAACCATATCCAAATAGGGTTCAGTTTCTTCTTTATCAGAATGAAGAACACAGATAGTTATGTAGAGTTGATATTCTACTTCATTATTGAAGATTTTGAACATTTCAAAAGCTTCATACTTATGTGTCATCAAGTGCACACAATAATAGCGACTATAATCGTCGGTAAAATAATGAAGTATCTTTCACCAATCTTTGTCATTGTCTTAAAAGGACTACATACATCCAAATGTATCATTCCTAGTAAGTCTTTGGTTCACACTTATCAAATGAAACATTTTCATTTGTTTCCAAAAGACCATTCTTTTGAAGTGTTTGAATCTAATTCTGGTTAATGTGACCAAGGCGACAATGTCAAAGATAGTAATAACTTAAACCCATTTTAAGTTTCTTTATGCTAAATGTGTATCAACGAGTTATAATAGGATGATCTATCATGAACCAATTCATGGATGTCATTAAAAGGCATATCCTTAAAATGATATACATCATTCAAAACTCAATACCATTATTTACAAATTTTGAATCATGATCATATTGTTTTAAAAGGAAACATTAATCATGTTCCTAGTCAAACTAGGTGCATACAAAAATGTTTTGAGAACAACTTCCAAACCATTTGAAGGTCTCAAAATAGAGTTTCCCTTCTTGAAGCGGACATTTCTTTTGAACCCTTTTGCAACAATTGCAAGTATGAGTCTCACATCCGGTATCTAATACCCATGTGATTGAAGAAATGGCTTTTAAAACAGCGTATGAATCATGGAATTGTATTTGAGGTTTGCCCAAACCCTTCTTGTGTTTCAACTCCTTGAGATAGAAGGGACAATACCCTTTTTATAGTCCTATCTCTCCATACTCAAAGCATGGATCGTTCTCCGTTACCTTAGGCTTCATAAGCTTAGGTTTTGAGGTTTCGCTATAACCTTTGCTTTGACGTATTCCTTTCCTTTAGCAATAATTGCTTTAGGATCGGGATTGGCCACTTCTTATAGCCTCCTCCGTTATTGATTGAGAGAATAGGTAGAACCTCTCTACTTATTCCCCCTCGGTTGCTTTGAGCATTGCATGAGGTTCACCGATGCTCTTGTCCCATCCGTTCATATTACAGTTTATTATGAATGTCTCAAACCTTTAGTTAGGCAATCAAGGATCAAATCCTTGGCCAACTACTTTGAGACAGGACAGCAAAGCATCTTGAGGCTATCAATATGGCTTTTATCTTAAGGATATATAAGATGATATTGATTGGGTCTTTTCATGTGACATGTATAAAGTGCTTGAACCGTTTCAAAGCAATCTTACTAAAGTTTGTGGAAGGAACATTTCCCTTTTAGATTAACATGTCATGTGCCCCATGAGGCTCCAAACCCTTTTGGAGTCTGGGAATCATATTCCCAACATGAGATCGGATGCTTGCACAGAATCCTAAGTGTGCTTAACTCAATCGTCAAAAGGCCATAACATCAACAGCGTGGGTTGGTGAGGTATGGGATCGTCAAGGACATAGACCTTTACTCATTCTTGAGAACGATTCTCAAGTTTCAAAATGAGTCCATAAGATAATTATGGTTAGGACTATCCCTCTCGAGAATAGGTCTCAGTGATAGGGAAGGGACGATCGGGGTGGTAGCATTATAGTTAGAGGTCATTATTACAAAATTGACAAAGTTCATATTAGTATTTCTCATAAATTTATTTTAATCGTTAATACCCTTAAATGTCTCATAGACAATTAACAATTAAAATCTAGAATCCAACGTTACATTTAAATGATGGTTAGGTGACCTTTATCCCATTATTTAAATTAACAAGGTAGTCAACAGTTGACAATTGCAACCTATTGCAACTTCTAGTCTTATGGGATCGGTTAAACATCATATGTTTCGGCATGTTTAATCCCATCAACACCATTGTACGCCATGCTTCGGTGACCCTAAGCACATGGTTTCCAATTCAAGTCGTCCTACTTACACACACACGTGTGAGTTTTTACATATAAGCGGTTAGGTGACCTTTATCCCACAAGTATGTTAGACTCACCTCAAGGACACAAGTTCCCTACAAGTGGTTAGGTGACCTTTATCCCACAAGTAGTTCCCAAGTGATTCGAGTGTCGTGTAAAAGGATGGTGTTAGACTTGTTACCAAAGGGTTTTAAGTTTCCATTAATTTTAGACTTTGAAAACACTATGTACCTTGTAATTGCATGCTTTCAAATACATGGTACCCTATGGTTCTCTTTTAATAAAACCTCTTTTATTTTGAAATCATTAATCCTTTTAATAACCTTTTATTAATTACTTAATGATTTAGAACCATAAAATTCAGCTTGTTATCATAATTTATTTAGATCGTTAAGCATATTCATATATCAAACAATCAACAAAAACAAACAAGCATAATCATACAAACATATGTGCATAACCATAGCCACTAAGTTGACTACACTTGTTTGCCATCACAAGTGTTGTCATAAGGTCTTTTCCTAAGGGTTCAACACAACACAAATGATGAGATCTCCAAAGACCCCCACTTGAACTTGCATCCAAATGCTTCAAGTCCATCCTTTGTGTCTTCCTTTTGTGCTTCCTCCCGAGCATCTTCTTTTACAAAATATATACATCCTAATACATATTTTCTAGTAAAGGAAAAAATGCTCCTAATCTATTATTACATTGCCAATGAATAAATAAATTACAAACCAAAAGGAAACACAAAAGAAATTACTACAACCCATAAAGAAAGAATACAATCAACATGACAATTCCATAATCAACCAAACCCAAAACAACCATGGTCAAGGCTATGTTATGCACTAAAATATGTATCCATATACATCATACTAAGAACCAAAATGAACCCCATTGACCCTAAATTTTCAGCCAACATAAACCAAAAATCTAGGGTCTTTTGTCCAAACAAAACACAATCAACCAAATTGATATCTTTCCTTTCAAGGTTTAATCACTAGCATGTTTGATATAACCTTGAAAGATTGGGGTATCATCAAATCAATACAAAACAGCCCTAAAATTGGTTGTTAAACCTTATATAACCAATTATACAAGAACACATGAAACTAATCATCCACATAACCGGCTCTTGATGCCAATGTTGGGTTTGTTGGACCTTTAACAAACTAGTTTAAACCATTTAAACTTAGAAAAACGCAGCGAATATGAACTTAATATCATGTTGTAATCTGAAAAATTAAAGCTCATAACTTTGTTTCAAACAAACCCAAAACCATAGGATCAAATATATGTGTTTGAACTAGTTATCAAGATAATACAAACAACCAAAACAACACAATGGAACTACCTTCCAGAAGCTGTCAAAACCGTGGATTGGATGAAGATGATGATGCTTTTGAACGACCAAACATCAAGATAGATGTCCTCAAGCAATCATACCCACAAGCCTCTAAGATAACACCATTGTTGCTAGGATTTGAGCACCAAAACGGATCAAGAAGGCTGCTGGAACCTCTATTCCAGCCGTGAACATCAACAAGGATGTTAGAACTTTGTTCCAGCCATGATGTCTTTCTTCCAAAAGAAAGATCATGTTCTTGAGACCCTTTTGCATATAAGAGAATGAGAGAGATCTCAAAATGGAGTGTGTATCTTGTAAAGAGCCAAGAACCCAAGAGAAAAATCAACAAAACAAAAGGATGGGGCTGCACCATGGGGGCGGCCGAAAACCCTTTTAGGGTTGTTTTATTTTTGTGATTTTCCCAAAATGGTCCTTGTATATTAATCTTTTGTCAAACTAAAGATTAATAAAGATACATATATATAATTAACCTTTTAATTATATAACATACACACACTTTTATTATTTGATGTTATTTAACTAAATTAAACAACATTACAAATAATGTCCATGAACAAAATATCCATATAAGTTGTTCAATCTCATATGCAACTTATTTAGAAAACCCATTTTCTAAATTGGTGTATTTATTTAATTGCATGATCATATCATCAATTAAATATTAATTGGTGTTTGCTAAGCTTGTTATTGGGTATGACCCGACTTGGATCATAACGTACTAACCACATCAATGTTCTATGTGTCTTGGGCATAAAGAATCCAACATCGGACACTCCATTGTGTTGTGGTGTTCCAGGTGGAGATAGTTGTGAGACAATACCACAACATCTAAGATGATCTCTGAAAGCATCACTTAGGTATTCACCTCCTCTATTGGCGCGGAGAATTTTTATTTATTTGTTGAGTTGATTTTCTACTTCATTTTAGAATATTTTGAACATTTCAAAAGCTTCATCTTTGTGTCTTAACAAATAGACATAACCATATCGACTAGAGTCATCGGTAAAGCTAATGAAGTATCTTTCATGGTACCTAGTCATTGGTTTAAAAGGACTACATACATCCGAATGTATGATGCCTAATAAATCTTTTGCCCTTTCGGATTTGCCACTAAAAGGTGCCTTAGTCATTTTACCTTGTAAACAAGATTCACATACATCAAATGAATCATATTCACTTGCTTTTTAAAAACCGTTCTTTTGAAGTGTTTGTATGTGCTTCTTGTTTATATGACCAAGACGGCAATGCCAAAGATAGGTATCACTCAAATCCAATTTGAGTTTCTTAGTGGTGGTTTGGTACAATGAGCTATCATATAATGTGTTTTCACGAACCAATTCATAAATACCATTAATAGGAATAGCTTTAAAATAAAATATGCCATTTAAAGAAACATGAATTTCATTTTCAATAAATGTTAAAACATAACCAAATTGTCTTACTTGGGCAACAGAAATGATGTTCCTAGTCAAACTAGGAGCATACAAAATATTGTTCAAAATTGCTTCCAAACCATTTGGAAGCTTCAAGATGTAGTCCCCTCGTCCTTCAACTTGAACTTTTGCCCCATTCCCCATGTAGAGGCTAACATCCCCTTTCTTGAAGTCCTTACTTCTTTCGAACCCCTGCAATAAGTTGCAAATGTGAGTTCCACATCCGGTATCCAATACCCATGTGTTAGAGGATATTAAATTTAGATCAATATGAATCATGAAAATTGTACCGGAGGTTTGCCCGGCATCCCTCTTAGCTTGCAACTCTTTGAGAGGGACTGGGCAATTTCTTGCCCAATGTCCAATCTCCCCACACTTGAAGCATGGGTCATTTGAAGCAACCTTTTGCTTCTTCTCCGCTGGTTTTGGTGGTGGCGCTCTTACCACTCCCTTTCCCTTTCCCCTAACGTGCCTCTTACCCTTGGCAACATTTGCCTTGGGTGCGGGGTGAGGCCTCTTCTTGTTCTCACCTTCATTGATGGTGAGAACGGGTAAAACCCTTTTACCCATGGCAGCCTCGGTAGTTTTGCGCATAGAGCGAAGCTCACTTATGTTCTTGTCCCACATGTTCATGTTATAATTCATGACAAAGTTTTCAAACCTTTTTGACAAAGAGTTGCAGATCAAATACAAAGCCAACTCTTTTAAGACGGGACAATTCAGCCTTTCGAGGCGGTCGATGTGGCTTTTCATCTTAAGTACATAAGATGAAACAGATTGGGTGTCATCCATGCGACACGCATGGAGTGCACGAACCGTTTCGAAGCGCTCTACCCTTAGTGATAGTGAGTGAGCGGACGGGATTTCATTATTTTCATTGTTGTTGGTGGCCATGTACAAAATTTAACAAAGTTCAATTTTAGTATTTTCGATGTTGTTCATATTATAATAATTAAAGCCCCTTTTTAAATGTCTTACACAATTTTAAAATTCTAGAATCCAACGTTATATTTAAATAGTGGTTAGGTGACCTTTATCCCATTATTTAAATTAACAAGGTAGTCAACGTTTTGACAATTGCAACCCTTTGCAACTTCTAGAGGTATGGGATCAACTTTAAAACATCATATGTTTAGTCGGCATGTTTATCCCATCAACACCTTTGTAAACCATATTGTAGGTGATCCATTTAACATGGTTTGCAAATCGATTTACCCTACTTGAAAACACAAGTGAGTTTTGCAACATAAGGTGTTAGGTGACCTTTATCCCACACATATGGTATCCCCACCTCAAATCACAAGTTCCCTCAAAATGGTTAGGTGACCTTTATCCCATTAAGAGTTTCCAAGTGACTCAAGTGTTGTGCAAAAGGACAGTGTTAAACTTGTTTATAAAAGAAATTTTAAGTTTTCATAATCTTAGTTTAGAAAACTCTATGTACCTTATATTTGCATGCTTTCAACTATAAGATACCCTATGGTTTACTTTTTAATAAATCCCCTTTTATTAAAATCATTAATCCTTTTAATAACCTCTTATCAACCACTTAATGATAAAGAACCATCAATTTTCAGCTTGTTAAGTTTGTTAATGAGTTTGTTATGCATATCCAAATATCAACCAACAATCTTACAACAAACAACCAAACAAGCATAATCATACAAACATAAGTGCATAACCATAGCCACTAAGTTAACCACACTTGTTTGCCATCACAAGTGTTGTCATAAGGTCTTTCCTAAGGGTTAAAATAACACATCAAAATGTGTCCATGAACTCCCACTTGAATCCAAATCCAAATGCTTCAAGTGTCCATGTCTTTTGTGTCCTTCTTTGGGTCTTCTTCTTGTGCATCTTCTTTTACAAAATCATATCCTAATACAAGATTTTTGTAATAAAAGAAATGCACCTAATCTATTTATTACATAACCAAATGAATAAATAAATTACAACCCAAAATACAAAAATAAATATTACAACCCTTTCAAGAATCAAAACCGACATGACAAAACCACAATCAACCAAATCCAAAATACATAAGGTCAAGGCTATGTTATGCACCAAAATATGTATCATATACAACATTCAAGAACAACAATGAACCCCTTTTTATAACCTTAAACTTCTGGCCAACATGAACAAAAACTTTAGGGTTTTGTCCAAACAACACAATCAACTATTTGATGTTAATCTTTCAAGGTTTATAGCAAGATTAAACCTTGAAACATAAGGGATTCAAACATCCACAACAAAATAGCCCCTAATGGGTTGAAAAAGTCCATGAAAACTAACTTTTCAAGAACTCTTGAAGCATGCATTCCACATAACCGGCTCTAGATGCCATTGATGGGTTTTGTTACAAGATTATCAAAGCAAGTTTAACCATTTAAACTTCAAAAATGCAGCGGATATTAGGGTTTAAAGTGTGGTTAACAATCTGAAATTTTTAACCATTTTTAACCAAAGACAAAACCCAAGAACATGGATCATAAATATATGTGAAATGACATGCTTTCAAAATGAAAAGAACAACCATAGGATGTTCTTGAAACTACCTTTCAAGAACAAGATGTTTGAGTATGGATGAGATGAGGATGGTGATGCTCTTGAATGTCCAACCCCCAAAAGAGAAAGCCTCAAGTTTGTATACCCACAAGCTCTTCATAACACCTAGCTTGTTAGAGAGTCCAACACCAAGAACCCTCTTCCTTTGCTTCTTCAAAATCCGAAATTTTCAGCCCTCTTGTGTCTTGAATCCAAATTTTCAGCTTTGTTTAGAGAGAGTTTTTGCTTGTGTGTGTGAGAGAGAGAGTGTGTGTGTGTGTTGATTGAAGAGTGCAAGAGAGTTTAAGTCTTGCTTAAAACAAGAAAAAAGAATCCCAAGGAAGGGTATCCAAGGGGTAGCCGGAAATTTAGATTAGAAATGGGTTCCCACCCATTTTAATCTTATAAAACTTTACACTCTTTAATCCATAGTTTTATAAAATTAAATATGTATGACGTATGATCGCGAACGAAAGTAAAAAACGGTTTTAACGGATGTAATGTATTTTTATTTATAAAACTAGAACTCACTCAGCAACGCTGACTTTTATGTATTTTCCAGTTGGCAGGTAATGATTGCTGAGGATGGCAGGGGCACAGCTACTTAGCAAGTTTTTGGATGGCATCCATTTTATGTTAAATGTGTTGGATTCTATATGCCCAAGACACATAGAACGTTGATGTGGTTAGTATGTCATGATCCAAGTCGGGTTATACCCAATAACAAGCTTGGCAATCACTGACAATTATTCAATTGATGATATGATCATGCAATTAAATAATAACACCAAATTTAGAAAATGCGTTTTCTAAATAAGTTGCATATGAGATGGAACAATTTATTAGGATATTTTGTTCAAGAATATTACTTAGTGTTATTTAAGTTAGTTAGATAACATTAAATAATAAAAGAGTGTATAAGTTGTGCAATTAAATGTTAATTGTACAACTTATAAGGGACTAGTTTTATAAAATGTTTGATTAGTTTTTGGGGGGAAAACCTTATTTGAGACCCTTATTCGGCCGCCCACCCTCTCCTATGAGAGGTCTTTTTTGCCTTCTTGTAAACCACACCTTTCATTACTAGTCCAACTCTCAAGACATCTCTCCTTTTCATACATGCAAAATATAACTTAGAAGCTTCAATCTCTCTCTCAAAGCTCTCGAATTCCAGCAGGTTTTGGAGAGGTATTGGACTCTTTTGGTGTTCATCTCCCTAGCAAGAAGAGGTGTTTGCAAGTTAGCTTGGGGTATACAAGCTTGAGGGGTCCTTTCCTTGGAGCCTTGGCCGAGTTTTGAGCATCTATCTTCCCCTTTTTGGTCGACTTTCAAGATGTTGAAAGGTAGTTTTTCACAGCTCATTGTAGCTGTGATTTTATGTACATTTACATATGTTCATAGCTTGCTTATTCACATATAATGATCCTTTTGTTTTGGGTTTGTTTTATACATATATATGTCACCATAAGAACATGAAATTTCAGCTTTATAATCATGTTTTAAAATATATATCCGCTGCGTTTTTTAGAAAGTTTAAGAGGTTAAACTTTGGTTTTATGTTCTAACAAACCACTTATGGTGACATATATATGTATAAAACAAACCCAAAAAAATGACATTTTTGTGATGTAATGCAAACAAGGAGATTTTTGTAATAGTTAACCATGATTGTATTGTCTTGCAAAAGTAGTCATTAATATATGTGTAAGGCCCCGGTCCCGAGACACTCACAGTTGGACAATCATCGCAAATAGAACATAAAATATACATTTAAATTTATGAAGACATCGCAGCGGAATAACTTAAAAACCATTTAATATATTAATGATTGCTTTTGCAAAACAATACAACATAGTTAACTATTACAAAATATTATCTTTTGCATTACAACACAAAAAACGTCATAATTGTACAATTGGATGCCATCCAAAATGTCAAGTAGCTGCCCCGTGCCATCCTCAGCAACAATCACCTGCCAACTAGATAAATACATAAAAAGTCAGCGTTGCTAAGGGAGTTGTAGTTTTATAAAAATATATTACTTTTCTTTCGTTAAAACATTTTCTTTACTATCACACGTGATCATACATCGCACATACATGAAGGTAATATTTATTATCTTCATCATCGTTCATTTCACACATATCGCACGTTTCGTACATTTCGCACTTTTATTATCTTTCACTTCTATCTATATCTTGTTGTATGCTTAACCCCCCTTCTTGGGCACAAAGCCATATCATCTAGGGTTAAGCGACAAGGATCCTATATCGCACGTATGGAGCAGTCACCAAGACTGACTCCTCTGTGTGAACCCTCATGGGTCAACCAAGATCGCACGTTGTAACACACAGTCAGGCTAACAACTCTCATGGAGTTGTGAACCCCTTACCTTTGCTTGCAAGACTTTCATACATTCTTTCATTATGTTCCACTTTCATTATCTTAAAGATTTCGCTATGTTAAGATAATACTTTACGTTCGTTAATATAATCACACCATGTAAAGTTACATAATCATACGTAATAAGGAACATAATGAAAACATATCATAATAGTACATAACATCATCACGCATCTTCACACAACATCATATACAACATCATACATCACTATATAATCATCATATATCATCCCCGGAAACATCCCAAGTTATAGCCTAAAACTTCCCTTTTTTCCTAAAATTTCAGAAATAATTCTAAGTCCTTAGGCGCATGGGTACTATGCAGGCGCATGGCCTTTCAGGCACATGGGAACACTTAGGCGCATGAGAACTTTTGGGCGCATGAGCACTATATGGGCGCATGGCCAACACTTAGTCATTCTGGGAAATTTTCAAGGCGCATGGGTACTATGCAAGCGCATGAGCTTGACTTAGGCGCATGGGCAGGTTGGGCGCATGGGAACACTTGGGCAATTTAGACATATCCTAGGCGCATGGATACTATTTGGGCACATGGGTCATGGGCTTTTGGGGAAACACTTAGGCAATTCGACCGTTGTGCGCATGGGCCATTATTCAGGCGCATGGGCAGCCAACGTAAGCTAATCAACATCATTCAATTCCCAAATCAAATCTGAATATGTTGTAAGCTTAACTCTTACATTTAAAGCATCATAAACACATATAAAACATAATCATAACATCAAAATCACCCAAATCATACCCCACCCTCATACACATTCGAACATACATACGGGTACAATACCCACTTTTATAAAAACATACATACATGTATTTCTAGCCCCAAAATCAGTTAAAACATGTAAACAGGGGGTTCTAGAACTCACCTCTTGCAATATTCGGGGGGTCCCGTATGCACTATAAGTTTAAACACCTAAAACCCAACAAAACACAAAACCCGAACACATACAACACATAAGCATAAACCCGAGGCTAGAATCAGCCAAGAACAACTTAAAACACCAAAACTAACCTCAAAATTGACTTACTTTTTCGTCCTCTTCAAAATTCTGAACCTTTTCTCTACTTCTTTCTCTCTCTAAATCAGCAGAAAGGTGAAAAGTGGCATGGCATGGGCGGCCATGCTACTTTTGTATAAAATAATAATAAAATTTGTACTTTGCACACCTTCAACTCCTCAACTTGGGTTAAATTGCATTTCCTTCTTTTATTCATCTTTTTGAAATATCCGGGTGTTACAAGTCCACCCCCCTTATATAGATTTCGTCCTTGAAACCTGTTATTCCTCCAATAGACGTGGGTAATGCTGCCTCATCTCTTCTTCAGTCTCCCACGTAGACTCGGATCCCTTTTGGTGTTTCCACTATACACGCACCAAGGGCACCACTTTATTCCTTAGCCTCATCTCCTTGCGTTCATTGATCTCCACTGGTTACTTTACGTAGTTGAGCCGTTCATCCACTTCAATGTCCTCCAGTGGTACAACCATGTCTTTATCAGCCAAACACTTCCACAGATGAGATATATGGAATGTCGGATGAATTCCACTTAACTCATCGAGAAGCTCTGAAGATCATGATAGGTTGGACTCACTTTAGTATAGTTGTTTACTTTACATTGTAATAGGACTTTTGTTAGTTTCCTTTTGTATGTTCTTAGTAATTAGCAGTTTTGGCAGTCCAGCGAAACTGTGAGCGAATCTATACATTCGCTCACAGTTTGCTGTTTTGGTTTACCCAGCGAACTTGTGTCTTGCCGGGCGAAACTATAGTTTCGGCATGACAGTTTCGCCAGTAGCGAAACTGTCAGCGAAACTATGACTGCTATATATACATTTGTCATTTCACTTTGTAAGGCAAGCTTGCAAAACCCTAATCGTGGATCTCTGTTGCAAGCTACCAATTCTAAGAAGTTTTCTCACTGAAATACTATTGTGCTTGTTGTTATTGATTGATATTGTTCCTTTGAGTATCAAATATGTGTTAGATTCATCTTTTATATTCTCAATTGTTGTTGTTTAGCTTGTGTGTTTGATATTGGTCAATTCATCACATCAATTGTACTGTTATTCGATCACATGGACCAACAATATGGTATCAGAGCCTTAGTGCTCTTGATTTGTTGAGTTTTTGTGGTTTTGGTCAATATCTAGTTTCAATCAATTTTCATTGGATTATCAGCTGTTTTTGGCATGGAAATTGATTGAATTATGCTTGTTTTTGATTGAGGAAGATTCTACAATCATCAGATCTCAAATTCATTGAGTTTTGGATGATTTCAGATTGATTTTGAGGTGAAAAAGGGTTTTGAGATCGATCAGCGAAACTACTGTTCTTACAGCGAAACTGTCATCATCTTTCAGCGAAATTATGAGTTATCTTGGATCAGAAGTTGTTTTCTAGAATTTCTGCGAAACTACTTACTTGAACGAAAGTTCATTAGTGTTTGTGACCAGTCAACAAGCGAAATTGCTGCCGAATTTATTTCTGAACGAAAGTTCAAGCTTGTTTTCTGCGAAGTTAGCAGCGAAACTAAGCAAGTAGTGTCTCTGTTCAAGCGAAAGTGCTGCTGAAATTGCTAGCGAAAGTGTCTGCTTCTGCGAAAGTGTCAGCGAAAGTATTGTTTCAGCGAAACTGTTATCCAAGTAACCTTTTTCTGCGAATTTGTCAGCGAAATTATAAATATTCCTGCCGAAACTATCATGTCGAAATTAACTACTCTTACACTTGCTGATCTTGAAAGTGTTGCTCCTAATAGACCTCCAAGGCTCATTAATGGAGATAATTTTAAATATTGGAAGAGATGTCTCAAAGCTTTCTTTTTCTACACTGACCATAATCAATGGGAATCGATTATTTCAGGTCCTCACATACCTACGGTTACTGTTGGTGATGTTGTTTCTCAGAACAAAGACCCATCTTCTTATACTGAAAGAGATCTGAAGTTGATTGATCGTGATCAAAAAGCTTTTGGTGCCCTAACTCTCTGCTTGGCTCCAGACATCTACAACCGTTTTGCAGAGCATAAAAATGCTAAATCTCTTTATGATGCTCTCTGTGAATTCTATGATGGGAATGCAGATTTGGTAAAAGACAAAAGTATTCAGGCTGAAAAGGGGTTCAATTTGTTTGTAGGATACAAGAATAAAAGTTTGACAGATCTTACAAATCGTTTCTTAACCGTCTCAAGCACTCTGAAGAAGTATGATGAAAGGCTCTCCAACAGTGAACAAGTTAATAGGCTTCTCGATTCTCTTCCACAACAGTGGAGTCTTCAAGTGAGATGCTTAAAAAAGAAAGAGGTTTTACAGATTATAAGCTGATGGATATCATTAACAAGTTGAAATCTTTTGAGTTGGATATGAAAAGAAGAAATTTAACCAGACTATGATGCCCACATCTGGTTTTTTCTCAAAATGCTGCTTTGTTGTCATCCGCTGCAAACTCTCACATTCAAAAATCCAATTCAAGGAGGGAGCAATACAGTAATTTCTCGAGTGGTAATAGTCATGTTGGCAAAGAATTGGGAAATTCTAAGGTCAATGCTGAAACTTCAATTCCATCTGAAACAATGGCTCTTTTGCTGGGAATGTTTGTTCAGAGCTATGAAGCTCTTGTTGCTGGAGAATTGAAAGGTAAAGGAATGAATATGGAGGATATGTATCAGGTTGATCCTGATGATTTAGACGAAACTGACATTCAATGGCAAATGGCGATGTTAACTTTAAGAGCCCGGAGATTCATGGAAAGAACAGGAAGAAAGAATTTTGGTGGTCAATCATCTACCTCAAAACTGGGATTTGATAAGTCAAAATTGAGGTGCTTTAATTGTAAACAATTGGGACATTTTAAACGTGAATGTCCATTACCAATTGTCACAGATTCTAGTAACACTGGAGTACCGAGATTGACAGTAGAGAAAGAAAATGAAGAAGTAAATTCAAAAAAGGAGTCGGCCTTGATCTCAAACTTTGTGCAGAGGTGGAAGAACAAGATCTGAGATAATCATGCGTTAGTTTGCTGAGGTTGTGGAAGGTAATGAAATGGAAGTTGGTGAAGATGGATTTGTGTTGTTCAATGAATTCAAAAGAGAAAACGAGTCTTCAGTAAAGGAGAAAGAAGAAAAGGCAGATGGAGAGGGGAAAGAGGAAACTGTAGGTTCAAATGAAGAAAGAAATTCAAAAGATAAGATAGGAAAAGAGAAGGAGGATGTTGCTGCTACTGTTGAGGAAAGGAAATCAAGTACTCCAGTATGCATGTGCGATAAAGCTTTAGCTGCTGAAAGGATGGTAATGGGACTTCCTTATGAGGTAATAAAGGATATGTGCTCATCTGCTTGCAAAATTAGACTTTTTGGGATTTATAAAGCTAATCGTTTGTTAATTGATAATGAAAAGGATTTAAAACGAATTAATGATGAACTTAAAATGAATGAATCAAAATATTTTGTGAAATTAAATGAGGCTTTAAAAGAAACTGATCATTTAAAAAGAATTGTTTTGGAAAGAAATGTAGAGATTAATACTTTGACTGAAAGGGTTGCCCTTGCTGAATTTGAAGCAAGCAAACTTCAGTCAAAGTTAGATAAATGGACTATTTCTGGAATGAAACATGATGATCTTTGTAAATCTCAACGGGGAGCAAGAATTAAAACAGGTTTGGGTTATGAAAATGTACAGGTTTATCCTCCTACTAGTACATACTGTTATTCTCCTATGCCTGTTCCTCATCCTTCTAATGATTTAATCAAGTCAGATACTGACAGTATGTCTGCAGGTTTAGTCGGGAATAACTCTAAGTACATTCGTGAAGACTACGACTATGGACCAACTAGTGGGCTTGGATGCACTAGTTCTAGTACACCTGAAAATCAGCAGTCTGTTTTAGATAATAAGTCTAGTTTAAATTCAGTTTTTGTTTCTAGTTCAAATGTAACAGACTTGAATGTCTCATGTTCTCTTGATAGTTTTATTCCATCTTGTACTTCAAATCATGGTAGTGATGATTTTGGTTCTAGTAATGAATGTAATGCATCTGATCTTTCTCCAAAAGCAACTGAGCAACTTAAAATTAATTGTTTCGAAAAGTTCTTTTCTCAACCTATTCCATCTTTCATACCATTAAATATGACATCATCAGAAAAATGCAGTTCGTCTTCATCTGACACCAGTACCAATGGTACAAGTTTTACAGATTTGTCAGAAGAATCATGTTCTAATTTTGTAAAGAAAAATTCTGATTCAAATAAACAACAACATCATGAGTTGTATGAGACATTCAGTGATGTTGATTCTAGTTTGTCTGAATGTGATGAGGAGATTATTATTGATTCTATTTTTACCTCATCACATCATAGACCTAGATTCAAACCTCATTGTTTCAGGTGTGGTCAAGAGGATCATCTTGTCAAAAATTGTCCATTGATTCAAGGATCCTCTAATAGGAATTGTTTTGGGAATAAATTGACAAAATTGGTTAATAATTTCTTCTGTAAAAAATCAGCTTCTTTAAAAAGTAAAGTTGTTCAATCTTGGGTCCCTATTACTCCTGGCTAAGTGATTTGTTAATTCATTTCAGGAATCCTCTTCAAAGATTGTACACAGTTTGTGGCATGTTGATAGCGGATGTTCCAAGCATATGACGGGATTAAAGGATTTGTTGACCAATTATCGGATTATAGATGAAGGATATGTCGCATTTGCTGGAAATAAGAAGGGTGGAAAAATGATTGGACAAGGAGAAGTTACCAATGGTTCTCTTACTCTAGAAAAAGTCAACCATGTTCCTGAATTGGCTTTTAATCTTCTGAGTGTTTCTCAAATTTGCGATAAAGACATTCCTGTTCTATTTAAATCTGACGAATGTTTATTTTTAAAATCAGAGATTGCCATTCCAGATGATTTAATTCTCATGCGTTCTCCAAGGAAACATGATACATATCTTCCTGATATGAATTCAAATGAGTCAAAGGCTACTGCAACTTGTCTTCTCTCAAAAGCATCAACCTCTGAGTCACTCTTGTGGCATCGTCGCTTAGGCCATGTCAATTTTAAGATAATTAATAAATTAGTAAAGAACAATCTTGTTAGTGGACTTCCTTTAAAAGATTTTTCTGTTAATGAAAAATGCATGGCATGTGCCAAAGGAAAACAACATAAGAAACCTCATAAGCCCAAACTTTTAAATAGCATATCAAGTCCTCTTGAGTTGTTACATACTGATTAATTTGGGCTAATTCGTGTTAAATCAATTGCTAAAAAATCTTTTTGTCTTGTTGTTACAGATGATTTCTCAAGATATTCATGGGTGAGGTTTCTTGCACACAAAGGTGAAGTTGCAGAGGAATTGCAGAAATTAATTCTTTCTATCGAATCAATCAGTAAGAGAAGAGTTATGGGACTAAGAAGTGACAATGGCATTGAATTCAAAAATCAGATTCTTGATTCATTTTGTGCTCAAAAAGGGATTGTAAGACAATTTAGTGCTGCAAGAACACCACAGCAGAATGGTATTGCAGAAAGAAAGAATCGCACTCTCGTGGAAGCTGCTCGTACAATGCTGATAGAATCCTCATTACCAATTATTTTCTGGGCTGAAGCTGTCAATTGTGCATCTTATGTTCTAAACAGGGTGCTAATTGTGAAAGATAAAGTGAACACTCCTTATGAACTTTTTCATAAGAGGAAGCCACTAATTGATTTCTTTCGACCATTTGGCTGTTCTTGTACACTTTTAAATACTCAATCTCAAAAGACAAAATTTAGTGCTGTTTTTGACGAGTGTTATTTTGTTGGATATTCTTCTTCACAAAAGGCGTACCGGGTTTATAACAAGAGAACACGTATTGTTCAAGAGTCATTCTATGTTGATTGGCAGGAATCCAATCCTTCTGAAGTTAAATCTGAACCTGCATGGTTCTTTGACTCCGATACGGTGTTCAATTCATTTAATTTGCCAGTTTTCGATGATGATACATCAATTCCAAGTACTCAAACAAATATTATTTCATCATCTCCATCGTCTGTTTCATCCACCTCGTTAGTAAATGATGCTGTTTCAACTGATGTCAGCTCTTCGTCTCCAATGCCTGATCCAGCTCCATCATCTGATTCTTTACCTCCTACATCTTCTAATTTACCTGATCCAACACCTATAATTGATTCACCCTCATCTAATCTTTCTCCAGCTATGGGTGATACTTCTTCAACCATCTTTCCTTCTTCAAGTGATTACAAAACTCTGAAAGATCATCCACTTGATAATGTGATTGGATCTGTTTCTGATGGTGTTCGCACGCGAAGTCAATCTGGTCTAATTAATGTTTGTCTTTTCTCATGCTTCATCTCTCAAATTGTTCCGAAAAATGTTCATGCTGCTCTACAAGATCCTTGTTGGGTAGAGTCTATGCAATTGGAACTTCAACAGTTCAGAAAGCTTAAGGTTTGGACCTTAGTTGATTTACCTCCCAACAAATATCCAATTAGTACAAAATGGGTGTTTAAGAACAAACCAGATGATCGGGGAGTGGTGGTGCGTAACAAATCTAGACTTGTAGTGCAAGGCTTTGCTCAAGAAGAAGGAATTGATTATACAGAAGTCTTTGCTCCAGTTGCTCGTCTTGAAGCAATCAGAATATTTCTTGCTCATGCTGCTCATAAACAATTCAAAGTTTACCAGATGAACGTGAAGTGTGCTTTTCTCTATAGAGACATTGATGAAGAGATATATGTGTGTCAACCACCAGGCTTTGAAGATCCTGATTTTCCTGATAAAGTGTATAAGCTTGATAAATCTTTGTATGGTCTTCATCAAGCACCCAGAATCTGATATGAGACTCTTACGCAATATCTTCTAAGCAATGGTTACTCTCGTGGTACCATTGATATGACTTTATTCAAAAGAGAGGTGAATGGTGAAATGATCTTTGTTCAAGTGTACGTTGATGATATTATTTTTGGATCTACAAATTCTCAATTGTGTAGAGAGTTCGAAGAAGTTATGAGCCAAAGGTTTGAAATGAGTATGATGGGTGAAATGTGTTTCTTTCTTGGATTGCAAGTTGAACAACAGCAAGAAGGAATTCTTATTCATCAGGAGAAGTATATTAAAGATATTTTGAAGAAATTTAAGATGGATGATGCTTCTACTGAGATGACTCCCTTTACGGCTCAGACCTGTCTCACTCCGGATGAAAATGGAAAACCAGTTGATCCTCATCTTTTTAGGTCTATGATTGGCTCTCTCATGTATCTTACTGCAAGTCGTCCTGATATCACTTTCGCTGTTGGTTATTGTGCTAGATATCAGTCGGCTCCAAAGGAATCTCATGAGAAAGCTATCAAAAGAATATTTCGTTATCTCAAAGGATCGTCTCATCTAGGATTGTGGTATCCATATGGTGGGAATTTTGATTTACATGCTTACTCTGATAGTGATTCCAATGGTTGCAGGTTAAACAGAAAATCTGTGTCTGGCGGTTGTCAATATTTGGGAAATTGTTTGGTATCCTGGCAGAGAAGAAACAAACTACTGTTTCTCTTTATACAGGGGAAGCTGAATACATTGCTGCATCCAGCTGCTGTTCTCAAGTTCTCTGGATCCAACACCAAATGATTGATTATGGGATTAATTTTCTTCATACACCTTTATTCTGTGACAATGAGGCTGCCATTGGAATTGCTAAAAATCCCATTCATCATTCCCGCACCAAGCATATTGAAACTCGAATTCATGCGATTCGTGATGCTCAAGAGAAGGGTTTCATTAATATTATACCCATCGATACAAAAATCAAAAAGCTGATCTTTTCACAAAAACATTTGATAAACCTCGTTTTTATGAATTGATTTCTATGCTTGGGTTAATATCTTTTTAAATTTTCATTTTCTATTTCTTTGATATTTAAAAATAATAATAATAAATAAAAAAAATTTAAATTATATATATAATTTTTTTTTTGACTAACTTATAATAATAGAAATTTGAAAATAAAAATTTGGGGGAGTAATTTTATAGTTCTGAGATCGGAATTTAACATGATGAGAAATGATTGTATATTCTCTAAGTATTTTTATTTACATGACCGGTACTTCCATGAGAAATGATAGTAACTGTTACTGGATTCTGTTTCACATTAAAAAAAAGAGAAAATTGATCAGATTCTTTAACGATATGATTGATAGATTCAGCCTGATGAATAGAGTAGACAGCAGCTTTATGATTAAATTAAACATCATGCTTAAGAATGTCAAGATTTACTCAATCGTTTTGGCTTGCACAAAAACTGAGTCCTGACAAAAATTGGATTGAGAATGAATCTTTCGTCCATTTTTCTTTGTTATGTCTTCACCCAGAATCACCGTTGGTATGTTTGGTGTTAAGATGTCATGTGTCTGTGCTTATCTCCTCTGCTGTACGTGAGTACTAACTTGGAGTGATGATCTCCTCTGTTGTACGATAGTACTGACCTGGAGCTCTCATCAGCACATGTTCAAATGGTTATCTCCTCTGTTATACGTGAGTATAGATCTGGAGCTCTCACCATTTTGATATAATTATGTCAAATCATCTTATCGATGAATTTCTCTCAGAATGAAATATTCTGTTTATAATCATTTGCACACTAACGCACAAGCCTTGTTCTATGAAGATTGATTCATAATTCAAGAAATCCTGAGGTTGGGTGAGGGTTTTTACCAAATGATTGTGGGGTCCTAACATTCTAAAGCATCTAATCGAACCTTAAACGAATCATAAGCTGTTTGTTGAAAAAGGATAAGGCATGAGTTTAAGTGGACAATTATATCAGCAATCGTTATTGATCTGTTCTAATTTCAGTTGTTTCTGTGCAGATTGTGATCAGATCTTGTATTCAGTATGATCTCATGACTGGTAGATGATTTTTGATCATCTTTATGTTCATAAATATTCAGAGAATGTGATCTCTGATTATTTTAGATCTCATTATGTGATGTGCTTCCTTTGAGTAAAATAATAAAAAAATAAATAAAAAATAATAAATATAATTAAAAATATTATTAATAATAAAAAATAAAAACAAAAAATAATAAAAAAATAAAAAAATAATAATAAAAAATATTTTAATTAAATATTGGTGCGAAATTATTCTTTCGCTAATAGCTTCGCAAAGCGAAACTGCAATTTCGCTAGGTTTGCTAATAAGTTGTTAACCAGTTATTTCCTAGCGAAATTACAGTTTCACTGGAAGAAACTGTAAATTCGCCTGACGAATTTCTAGTTTCGCTGTCTGCGAAACTATTTGCTATATAAGTCATGTTTGCGAAATTTCTCTCATAATTTCGCAAAATCGTTCTGTTTCACACTTAGGGTTTCTCCGTGACTTTTTTGGCGATTTTGATTTGTGTTAGTGTTTTGGACTGATTTTTTGTGCTATTTGCTTCGTATGTGAGTTTCGAACCTTGATTCATCCTTTAATCTTGTTAAAATCATATACATTTAAGTAATCTGGATTGTGTCTCTTCGGTGGGTTCGCTGTTCTTTCAGCGAAACTACTGATTCCTCTGCGAAATTGAACGAAAGTTCACTTCTTTTCAGCGAAACTGTAAAGTTATGCTGTCCGAGCAAATTTAACAGTTTCGCCATATTTTCTTTAATTTCGCAATGTATGGTCTTTAACTTGCACAGTTTCGCTTGATCTTGTTTTCTTCTGGACAGCGAAACTAATTTTAATACAACGAAACTAATTTGTAATAGCGAAACTAAGTTTGTGCTTGGAGAAACTAATTGCGAAACTTCTTTAATCTACACTGATCTGTTGGATTCTTTATGCCCAAGACACATAGAACATTGATGTGGTTAGTACGTTATGATCCAAGTCGGGTCATACCCAATAACAAGCTTAGCAAACACCAATTAATATTTAATTGATGATATGATCATGCAATTAAATAAATACACCAATTTAGAAAATGGGTTTTCTAAATAAATTGTATGTGAGAAGGAACAAATTATGAGGATATTTTGTTCATGGATATTATTTGTTATGTTGTTTAAATTAGTTAAGCAACTTCAAATAATAAAAGTGTGTGTACATATTATATATAATTAAAAGGTTAATTATGTATAATATTTAAAACTTTTGTAAAAATTTAAAAGGGAGATTTGAGATGAAACCCTAAAGGGGATTAAGGGTTTCGGCCGCCCCAAAAAGGCAGCCTCTCTCTCTCTCTTTTTCTTTAGTGTTCTTGGAACAAAAGATCTTCTTGAACACACACATACTTCATCTAGCCCTTTCTCACATGCAAAAATGAAAACAAGAATTCGAGTTTCTCATATGGAAGAGAAGTCTCACGGCTGGAACAAGGCTCCAGCAGCCTCTTGATGTCTCACGGCTGAAAGAAAGTTCCAGCAAGTTTCTTGATTCGGTTTTGGTGTTAAAATCCTAGCAAAGATGGTGTTTCTTGAAGGCTTGTGGGTATGAATGCTTGAGGACTTCTATCCTTGAAGTCTTGGCCATTTTTCAGACTCATTTCAGCCCCTTTCAAGTCGGTTTTGACAGCTTCTGGAAGGTAGTTCCATTGTGTTGTTTTGGTTGTTTTGTTTTATCTTGATAACTAGTTCAAACACATATATTTGATCCTATGGTTTTGGGTTTGTTGAAACAAAGTTATGAGCTTTAATTTTTCAGATTACAACATGATATTAAGTTCATATTCCGCTGCGTTTTTCTTGTTTAAATGGTTAAACAATATTGTTAAGGTCCAACAAACCCAACATTGGCATCTAGAGCCGGATATGTGGATGACTAGTTTCATGTGTTCTTGGAATATTGGTTTTATGAGGCTTTAACAACCAAATTAGGGCTGTTTTGAGTTGATATGATGATACCCCAACCTTTCAAGGTTATATCTTGCATGCTTTTGATTAAATCTTGAAAGGAAAGATATCAAAATGGTTGATTGTGCTTTGTTTGGACAATAGACCCTAAATTCTTGGTTTATGTTGGCTGAAAATTTAGGGTCAAATGGGGTTCATTTTGGTTCTTGAAATGATGTATATGGATACATGTTTTAGTGCATAACATAGCCTTGACCATGTGTGTTTTGGATTTGGTTAATTGTAATCTTGTCATGTTGGTTGTATTCATTCTTTATGGGTTGTAATAGTTTCTTTTGTGTTTTTATTTGGGTTGTAATTTGTTTATTCATTTGGCAATGTAATAAATAGATTAGGAGTATTTTTCTTTTACTAGAAAATATGTATTAGGATATATATTTTGTAAAAGAAGATGCTCGGGATGGAAGCACAAAAGGAAGACACAAAAGATGGACTTGAAGCATTTGGATGCAAGTTCAAGTGGGGGTCTTTCGAGATCTCATCATTTGTGTTATGTTGAACCCTTAAGAAAGACCTTATGACAACACTTTTGATGGCAAACAAGTGTAGTCAACTTAGTGGCTATGGTTATGCACATATGTTTGAATGATTATGCTTGTTTGGTTGTTTGTTGTATGATTGTTGTTTGATTTTTGGATATGCATAACAAACTCATTAGCAAACTTAACAAGCTAGAAATTTATGGTTTCTAATCATTAAGTGGTTAATAAAAGGTTATTAAAAGGATTAATGATTTAATAAAAGAGGTTTTATTATAAAATAAACCATAGGGTACCATGTATTTGAAAGCATGCGAATACAAGGTACATAGAGTTTTCATAACTAGGATTAATGGAAACTTAAATCCCTTTGGTAACAAGTCTAACACCATCCTTTTACACGACACTCGAATTTCTTGGGAACTATTTGTGGGATAAAGGTCACCTAACCACTTGTAGGGAACTTGTATCTTTGAGGTGAGTCTAACGTACTTGTGGGATAAAGGTCACCTAACTGCTTGTATGTGAAAACTCACACGTGTGTGTAAGTAGGACGACTTGAATTGGAAACCATGTGATTAGGGTCACCGAAGCATGGCGTACAATGGTGTTGATGGGATTAAACATGCCGACTAAACATATGATGTTTAACCGATCCCATAAGACTAGAAGTTGCAATAGGTTGCAATTGTCAACTGTTGACTACCTTGTTAATTTAAATAATGGGATAAAGGTCACCTAACCATCATTTAAATGTAACGTTGGATTCTAGATTTTAATTATTAATTGTCTATGAGACATGTAAAGGGTATTAATAGTTAAAATTGAATTTTTCAGAAATACTAAAATGAACTTTGTAATTTTGTAGTAATGGCCGCAAACCACGATGCTACTACCCCGACCGTCCCTACCCTATCACCGAGAACCATCTTAAAAAGGGATCGTCTTAACCATAATAAACTTATGGACTCAATTTCGAAATTTGAGAATCGTTCTCAAAATGAGTAAAGGCCTATCTCCTTGACGATCTCATACCTCACCAACCAACGCTGTTGATGTTAAGGCTTTTTGACGATTGGCTTAGGCACACTAAGGATTCTGTGCAAGTATCCTACCTCATGTTGGGAATATGATTCCCGAACTCCAAAAGGGTTTGGAGCATCATGGGGCATATGACATGATAATTTAGTTGAAGGAAATGTTCCTTCAACAAACTTTAGTAGATTGCTACGAAACGGTTCGAGCACTTTATACATGTCACATGGAAGAAACCCAATCGATATCATCTTATATATTCTTAAGATGAAGAGCCACATTGATAGCCTCAAGATGCTTAACTGTCCTGTCTCAAAGTAGTTGGCCAAGGATTTGATCCTTGATTGCCTAACTAAAGGTTTGAGACATTCATAATAAACTGTAATATGAATGGGTGGGACAAGAGCATTGGTGAACTTCACGCAATGCTCAAAGCAACCAAGGCAGGGATGGGTAGACAGGTTCTACCTATTCTCTCGATCAATGAGGAAGGCTATAATAAATGGCCAATCCCGATCCTAAGGCAATTATTGTCAAAGGAAAGGAATACATCAAAGCAAAGGTTAATGCGAAACCTCGAAAAGCCTAAGCTTATGAAGCCTAAGATAACGAAGAACATTCCATGCTTTGAGTATGGAGAGATAGGACAATAAATAGGAATTGTTCCTCCTATCTCAAGGAGTTGAAAGACAAGAGGGATGTTGGGCAAACCTCAAATACAATTTCCATGATTCACACATTGTATTAAATGTCATTTCTTCAAACACATGGGTATTGGATACCGGATGTGAAACTCATTCTTGCAATTGTTGCAAAGGGGTTCAAAGAAATGTGCGCTTCAAGGAGGGAAACTCTATTTTGAGACTTTCAAATGGTTTGAAAGTTGTTCTCAAAATTTTGTATGCACCTAGTTTGACTAGGAACATAATTAAGGTTTCCTATTAAAACAATGTGATCATGATTTAAAGTTTGTAAATAATGGTATTAAGTTTTATGGATGATGTATTTCATTTTAAGGACATACCTTTTAATGATATCCATGAATTGGTTCATGATAATTCATCCTACAATGACTTATTATACACATTAAGCACAAAGAAACTTAAAATAGGTTTAAGTTATTATTATCTTTGACATTATCGTATTAGTCATATAAACAAGAATTGGATTCAAACACTTCAAAAGAATGGTCTTTTGGAAACAAATGAAAATGTTTCATTTGATAAGTGTGAACCAAAAGACTTACTAGGAATGATATATTTGGATGTATGTAGTCCTTTTATGAAAATGACAAAGATTGGTGAAAGATACTTCATTATTTTACCGATGATTACAGTCGCTATTACTGTGTGCACTTGATGACACGTAAGTATGAAGGTTTTGAAATGTTCAAAATCTTCAATAATGAAGTAGAATATCAACTCTACATAACTATCTGTGTTCTTCATTCTGATAAAGAAGAAACTGAACCCTATTTGGATATGGTTCAATTTATTATGGCTATGAGCTTACCATCTTTATCATTTTGGGTTTTCGCATTGCTCTTTAAGTCTCATATTTTGAATATGACTAGGACCAAGAAAGTGTAGATTAGTTGAGAATCCACAGAGACTGTATGAAATACTGTTTCTTTGACTCAACAGAGCAAAAGTATTTATTGCTCGAAAGGCTAAGTTCTTGGAAACCGAGTTCTTTATGGAAGGAATGACGTATAGAACTGTGGAACTTGATAAGGATCAAAATCCACAAGCCGGTACACTTTTGGTTGACACTAGCTACCAACAAGAGGTTGTTGATGATAATCAAGAGGTTGATAAATATACACAAAACGTTCACAAATCTGGTAGAGTTAGTATTCCATCTAAGTGATATGAATATTCAAAGAATGGATACTATGTGGTTGACCCCTGTAGGCTAACCATATACCAAGATTTTGTGTCCAATTTGGATTGGAACAAATGGCTAGAAGCCATGAACGTAAGGATGCAATTCATGTATAACAACCAAGTTTGGGAATTGGTTGAACCTCCACTCAACTCCAAACCGGTTGGATACAAGTGGGTTTTCAAGACGAAAACGGATATGCATGGAGACCTAAATACTTATAAGTCAAGACTTATAGCATAAAGTTTCCATCAAACTCAATTGGTTGAATATGATTAAACTCTTACGCCCGTGGCAATGCTAAAGTCAATTAGGATATCTTGTGCCACAACTTCATATTTTGAATATGAGTTTTGGCAAATGGATGTCAAAACCGCTTTTCTTAATGAACATCTCGAAGAGACTGTCCATACAGTTTAGCATGATGGTTTTGTCGATCCATGACATCCTAATAATGCATATAAGTTAAAGTGATCAATCTATGGATTGAAACAAGCATCGAGAAGGTTATGTATATATATATATATATGAAGGCTAGTGGGAGCATAATTGTATTCTTAGTGTTGTATGTTGATGACACACTACTATTTGGAAATAATATTCCAACCTTGGAAGGTGTTAAAACCTAGCTTGGAATATATTTTTCACATAAGATCTCGTTTAAGCCACCCATATTTTGGAATAAAGATCTATAAGGATAGATCAAGGTGGTTGATAAGGTTAAACCAAAGTGCATATATATTGATAAAATCTTGAAAAGGTTCAAGATGAAAAACTCTTAGAAAGGTATGGTACCTATTCAAGGAGGGACAGTGTTGACTATGTCTCAATGTCCAAGCTCATAGGATGAGCAAAATCAAATGAATGATATCCCATACGCATCTGCTATAGGATCCATCATTTGTGTGATGATATGCACTAGACCGGACGAGTCATGCTTATTAAGTATGACAAAGTAGATACTAATAGAAATAACCATCGGATGGCTCTTAAAAGTATATTGAAATATCTTAGTAGGACTAAGGATTTGTTTCTAATATACGGATCTATTGAAAAGGAAGTCGTTGTAAATGGTTACACGAATGCAGGCTTCCAAAACTGATCGAGATGATTTTCGATCACAATCGGGGTATACTTCCATTACGAATGGAGAAGAAATGTCCTTGAAAGGTTCAAAGCAAGACACGATAGCATTGTTCACTACAAAAATCCGAATACATAGCCCCTTCATTGGCAGCTTGGGAAGCTGCATGGATAAGTTTGTCCATTGCTTATCTAGGGGTGGTCTCTACCATTCAAGACCCCCTAGAAATCTTTGGTAATTACGTGGGTGGGATTACTCAAATCTAGGAACCCCGTACTCATCAAAAGACTAAGCACCTTGAGCGGAGATTCAACATCATAAGGGATGGAGTTGAAAAGGGTAAAGATATGTATTCGTAAAGTTCATAAAGATCAAAACATTGCTGATTCACTAACGAAGCTCCTTGATGAGGGCAAAGTATGAGGATCATACTTGTGCCTTAGGACTTCGATTTACTGGTGATTAGAATTGATCTGTTTAACATATAAAACATGAAACAATTGTAATATTTAACTCTTTTATATATTTGAGTTATGTTCCCTTTTAGCATGTTTATATCCATGAATATGTTTATTATTCTAAATGTCCGTAGTCGGTCATATTTGTGGGAACAAATATGAATGTAAGACTATTATGAACTTGGATTGGTGGATATTCATAAGGCATGAATATAGAGCAATTGGTTGCTGCCAAGGTTCATAGATATTCGTGGGATACGAATATTGGACTGACCCGCGTCTCAAATCTTACTACATGGAATCTTATTGATTGATCATAAGTAAATTTGAGTAAAGGCGAATATCATTTGGTATCCTCTGACCTGAGATACATATTGGGTTTTGATATTCACCAAGTGTTATACCTTGAGCTAGTTCTTCGCTGATATGAAATAATGGTCAGTACATAAGGCTATGTTCAGATATGACATAAGGTGATTGTGAGAAACGTATGTAGTCAAGATGGGATTTGTTCCTCTTATTCGTTGAGAGTATGATGTCTAAGGCCTGATTAAGTTAAATCAACAAGGAATGATCATTCTGTGTCCTTGGATTTAACATGACATCTGTAACAAAAGGATAAATGATTGATTCACCTAAATCATTTCAAGTTTGGAACTTGAAGGGGATGATGTTATTGAATGGCTTATAGTCATGCGTATTAAGGGTAGTAAACCGTTGTTAGGCGGTATTTACTACTTGCATCAATCTTCTATGTATCTTGTGCAAGTGAGAGATTGTTGGATTCTTTATGCCAAAGACACATAGAACATTGATGTGGTTAGTACGTTATGATCCAAGTCGGGTCATACCCAATAACAAGCTTAGCAAACACCAATTAATATTTAATTGATGATATGATCACGCAATTAAATAAATACACCAATTTAGAAAATGGGTTTTCTAAATAAATTGTATGTGAGAAGGAACAAATTATGAGGATATTTTGTTCATGGATATTATTTGTTATGTTGTTTAAATTAGTTAAGCAACTTCAAATAATAAAAGTGTGTGTACATATTATATATAATTAAAAGGTTAATTATGTATAATATTTAAAACTTTTGTAAAAATTTAAAAGGGAGATTTGAGATGAAACCCTAAAGGGGATTAAGGGGTTCGGCCGCCCCAAAAAGGCAGCCTCTCTCTCTCTCTTTTTCTTTAGTGTTCTTGGAAGAAAAGATCTTCTTGAACACACACATACTTCATCTAGCCCTTTCTCACATGCAAAAATGAAAACAAGAATTCGAGTTTCTCATATGGAAGAGAAGTCTCACGGCTGGAACAAGGCTCCAGCAGCCTCTTGATGTCTCACGGCTGAAAGAAAGTTCCAGCAAGTTTCTTGATTCGGTTTTGGTGTTAAAATCCTAGCAAAGATGGTGTTTCTTGAAGGCTTGTGGGTATGAATGCTTGAGGACTTCTATCCTTGAAGTCTTGGCCATTTTTCAGACTCATTTCAGCCCCTTTCAAGTCGGTTTTGACAGCTTCTGGAAGGTAGTTCCATTGTGTTGTTTTGGTTGTTTTGTTTTATCTTGATAACTAGTTCAAACACATATATTTGATCCTATGGTTTTGGGTTTGTTGAAACAAAGTTATGAGCTTTAATTTTTCAGATTACAACATGATATTAAGTTCATATTCCGCTGCGTTTTTCTTGTTTAAATGGTTAAACAATATTGTTAAGGTCCAACAAACCCAACATAATCTTGTCGAAACTGCCTTTTGTTCTGCGAAAATAACAAGTTTCAATGAGCAAAATTATAGTTTCGACAATCGAAACTGTTTGTTTTTCTTTGTCGAAACTGTCTTTGATTCAGCGAAACTATCATGTCTTAGTGAACGAAACTATTGTTTCGCTTGCCGAAACTGCTTGTTCTTATGCTTTTGTCTTATTTTCTTATTTTCATTATTTCTCATTCAAATTTAATTTTTTCTCTTTTCAGGTTATCATGGCAAATCTCAAATTTGATGAGAGGAATAACATCACTGCCATTTTAGACGATACTCTTCCCAAGGCAGCCGGATTTCGTGACTGTATTAGATGGCTTCAGAGATCACCTATTGCCTATGCTATTTCTCATTCACCTACTATTTATGATCTTCATATTAGAGATTTTTGGAGATCAGCAGAATACGATACTAGAGAAGATGTACAGAGAATCACAGCCAAAGTGATTGATCATGATGTGACTATTACTGCTGAGAGTGTTTCTAGGATTCTTAGACTAGATGATGATTCTGGAGATGAAGTGGATATGACAGAGTCTGAAGTGTTTCAAGCTTTCAGACGAATGGGGTATGAGGGACCAGCTTTTGGTTCAAGGAAAGAGATCAAAAAGTCTTTCTTATATAAGGAGTGGAGATATATCGCTCATGTTTTTATTATGTGCTTAGATCACCATAAAGGTGGATCAGATGGACTTAATCTCGATTGGGCTAAAGCTATGGTGCTATGTTGTAAAGGGGAGAAGGCAAACATTGCTAGACTGATCTTTGCATGTATGGCAGAGAACGTGATGGCTGTGAAGAAAGACAAATGGCTATTATACCCTCGTTTTCTTCAGATGATTTTTGATGATCTTATTCCTGATGTTCCTAAGCATGGTGAAGTCAAGAGACTGGTGCAGATGAACCCTCGGATATTTGCTGATTGCTGTGCTATCCGTCATAATTTTAGTGGTAAAATCACCCATCTCTGGGAGAATATGTATCCTCCAGAACGCTGGAATTATATCAGGCGGTTTGATGAATCTGAAAGCAAAAGGGCTGAAGAAACAAAAGTGCAGCAAGCTGATGCAACTAAGAAAAGGAAGAGATACGTGAAAGAAAAGGATTACGATTTTGAAGAGGATATTGATGCACAAGCAGAGGAGATCAGGGTAGAGAAAGAACGGAGATCTAAGAAGAAAACTGATTTTGTTGAGCCTGAGAGGAGAACCAAACATCGACATGAGGGATTTACAGCCAGGAGAGAGACTAGTGCTAATCTTGATGAGGATGTGATACGAAATCTAAATACTTCATTGGCAAATGAGTTGAGCATGATTAAGACTAAACTGACGAATCAGGAGATCAGAGAATGACAAAAGGATGAGGTTATTGAGGGAATGCAAAGGATGTTGGTTGATCAAAATAAACTGATTAAGAAGTTGTTTGAGGAGATTACTCAAATGAAAGCTGCAGCCGGCCTACCTAGTCAACTGACTCAATCTGAGTTAGATGATTTGACTGATACATCTAATTACTCATTCTTGAATGTGGGTACTTCATCTAAGGTAGGAGAGGGCACTTTTGGAGTAGCTAATACTGAAGAAGGAGAACAGGAGATCCCAAGAGAGGATGCTGGAAGGAATGAGGATGATGATATTATTGAGGCTGGGTTTGTTAACTTGCAGTTTGATTTTGATAAGGATATTGTTGGTAAAGAAGTGGTTGTTACAGCTACCACTGAGGGAGTGTCTGATAAAGGGAAAGGTTTGGTTGATGAAGAGGAGGAGGATGAACAATTGGTAGACTATGATTCTTAACCAGAATTTTATGAAGTTGATGAGCGACCACTGATTTATGTTGCTAAGAAGGGAGAAGATGAAGCTGATGTGTTTGAGATGGATAAGAATGATTGGTTGGTCAAGGAAAAGGAGGGTGAAGAACTTACTCCTTTATTTCAAAATCTAGAAGGTTTAAGCAGGAAGGAGGCAGATAAGAAGATCATAAGTTGGTGCTACAAACCTAGCTTAAAGATGTTCATGATCAAAAGAAGAGGAGGAAATATCAGCTATATGCTTAAGAGGAAGGCTTTTAAGACCTTGCCCAAATGGGATTTGAGACGTTTGGCAACTTTGCCTTTGATCAATGCTCATTTAAGTGAAAGGGCATTATTTCTTGAGAAGGAAATCAAAAATGGACTTAATGATAATTTCGAGTCATTTGGATACATGAAGGCTGAAAGAAAAAGGTCAAAGAAAGATAAAGATTGGGAGACAGGCAAAGGAAGGATTGTACTGAGAGTCAAACCACCAAAGACTGTAAATAGGGTAAGATTGGCTGATCCTCTTCCCCAACAGTTACAGGACTTTGAAAAGTGGTTTTATGATAATAATACTGGAGAGGCGGTGATTAGAGCTAAACACGGAAAAGAGTTTAGGGTGTTTGACCCGATGGAGTTATTTAGCTTCAGTGATGAAGATCTTTTGGTTCTTTGTGAAAATCACATTAAGGCTGGGGCTGGAGAGGAAACAAGAAAAGAGGCCAGTCTGTTTATGAATGTTGCAAACAATATAAGAGGAGTAAGGACGGAGGTTAAGAGGTTAGTTGAAAAGGTGAGAGCACAAGATGATTTTGCCATGGATGTTCAAGATATGACAAGGCAGTTTGCAAAGGCTAGTGGTCATCATGAGGAAGCTAGTGATGCAGGAAAGAACCTTGGAGGATCAGTGGCTGAAGCTTCTGAAGATGTTGCTGCGGGAGGTGATGAAGATAGATCAACAGCAGCAGAGGAAACCGGAGCCGACGAGTCAAATCAAGAGAAGTGAAGATAGTGAGGTCCAACCTAGGGGGATTATTGAAGATCATGATAGGTTGGACTCACTTTAGTATAGTTGTTTACTTTACATTGTAATAGGACTTTTGTTAGTTTCCTTTTGTATGTTCTTAGTAATTAGCAGTTTTGGCAGTCCAGCGAAACTGTGAGCGAATCTATACATTCGCTCACAGTTTGCTGTTTTGGTTTACCCGGCGAACTTGTGTTCTGCCGGGCGAAACTATAGTTTCGGCGTGACAGTTTCGCCAGTAGCGAAACTGTCAGCGAAACTATGACTGCTATATATACATTTGTCATTTCACTTTGTAAGGCAAGCTTGAAAAACCCTAATCGTGGATCTCTGTTGCAAGCTACCAATTCTAGGCAGTTTTCTCACTGAAATACTATTGTGCTTGTTGTTATTGATTGATATTGTTCCTTTGAGTATCAAATATGTGTTAGATTCATCTTCTATATTCACAATTGTTGTTGTTTAGCTTGTGTGTTTGATATTGATCAATTCATCACATCAATTGTACTGTTATTCGATCACATGGACCAACAAGCTCCAACCTATACGCCACCTCTTATACTCGAGTAACCCTATATATCTCGGGCTCAACTTGCCTCATTTTCTAAACCGAATGATGCCCTTCCAAGGTGAGACCTTCAGCATAACTTTATCTCCCCCCTGGAACACAATCGGTCTACGTCTCTTATTGGTGTACGACTTTTGCCTATCCTTGGCTGCCTTCATAAAGGCTTTTATATTTTCTAACTTCTTATTCATAGCCTCAATCACCTCAATACTCCATAACTCTTTCTGACCAATGTCACCCCAACAAACGGTTTTCTACATCTTCTACCATATAACATCTCATAGGGCGGCATACCAATGCTAGCATGGCAACTATTACTGTATGAGAACTTGACTAACGGTAAATGGTCATCCCAACTTCCTCCAAAATCAATGACACATGCCCGAAGCATATCTTCTAGCGTCTGGATGGTTCTCTCCGACTGACCATCCATCTAAGGATGATAAGCCATGCTGATGTGTAACCTCGTCCCTATCGCATCATGGAATTTCTTCCAAAATTTGGATGTAAACCGGGCGTCACGATAAGACACAATAGGCACCGGTACACCATGACGAGTTACAATCTTTTTGATGAATAGATCCGCTAATCTCTACGAAGAATACGTTTCTCGGATCGGTAGGAAGTGAGCACTCTTTGTCAGACGATCAACTATCACCCATATGGCATCATACCCTCTCGCGGTACGTGATAACTTCGTGATAAAGTCCATGGTGATATGCTCCCACCTCCACTAGGGTATATCTAAAGGTTGGATCTTCCCATACGGCTTCTGATGCTCCGCCTTCACTTGCAAAGAAGTAAGGCACTTACTCACATACTCCGCCACATCACGCTTTATACCCGGCCACCAATAATCTTTCTTCATATCCTGATACATCTTTGTAGAATCAGGGTGAATAGAGTATCGAGTCTTATGAGCTTCATCCATGATCTTTCCATGTAAATCCCTGTAACAAGGAATCCACATTTGTCCTAATCGGGTTTTAACACCAAGAGTGTTTTAACCCAACTCCATGACTAGACCTCTCACCCTTTCAGAGTTAAGATGATCTTCCTTCAAAGCCTCGTCTTGAACTCCTTGATTTGTGTCATCACATCAGAGGTCATAATCAATTGGTAGGCTTTCACCCGAATTGGCTTGGGTCTATCCTTTTGACTAAGTGCATCCGCCACTATGTTGGCCTTTCCTGGATGGTTGTGGATTTCACAATCATAATCCTTAATGAGCTCCAACCATCGCCTTTGCCTCATATTAAAATCTTCCTGCTCAAAGAAGTACTTCAAGCTCTTTTGGTCATTGAAGATAGTGCACTTCGTTCCGTACATGTAGTGCCTCCAAATCTTTAATGCAAAGACCACAACCGCTAACTCCAAGTCATGAGTAGGATAATTAACCTCATGAACCTTCAATTGTTGGGATGCATAAGCTATAACCTTTCCTCGCTGCATCAACACACAACCCAACCCCGAGTAAGAAGCATCTGAATAGACTACCAAGTCATCGCTTCCTTCGAGCAATGACAAGACAGGAGCTTGAGTCATCCTTACCTTTAACTCCTAAAAAGCCTTCTCTTGATCTTGACCCCATACAAACTTCACATCCTTATGGGTCAACTTGGTCAATGAAGAAGCTATATTAGAGAAGTTTTGAATGAACCTCCTATAATACCCCGCCAATCCCAAGAAAGTACGAATCTCGGATGGCGTCTTTGGAGACTTCCATTGCATCACCGCCTCCATTTTAACTGAGTCTACCATAATCCCCTCGGGATTCACCACGTGAACCAAGAACTAAACTTCGTGCAACCAGAACGCGCACTTGGAGAACTTAGCATACAGTTTCTCCTTTCTCAACGTCTCTAACGCTTCCCGAATGTGACCAGCATGCTCCTCTTCCCTCCTCGAGTAAATCAGGATATCATCAATAAACACAATCACTGATTTATCCAACATCGTCCGACACACTCGATTCATCAAGTCCATAAAAGCAGTTGGCGCATTTCTTAAACAAAAAGACATAACGAGGAACTCGTAGTGTCCGTAACGCGTACGAAAAGCTGTTTAAGAAATATCTTGCTCCTTTACTTTCAGCTGATGATAGCCAGATCGAAGATCTATCCTCGAGAACCAAGTGGCACCTTGCAGCTGATCAAACAAGTCATCAATCCTTGGTAATGGATACCGATTCTTCACCGTCAACTTGTTCAATGCACGATAGTCAATGCACATCCTCATACTACCGTCCTTTTTCTTCATGAACAAGATTGGAGCACCCCAAGGAGAGATACTCGTCTAATGAACCCCTTATCGAGCAACTCCTGTAATTGCTCCATCAATTCCTTCATCTCGGTCGGAGCCAACCGATACGGTGCCTTAGCTACAGGCTGGGCACTGGGTATCAAGTCAATCTGAAATTCGATTTCACGGTCCGGTGGCACACCTGATAAATCTTCTGGAAACACGTCGGGAAAATCACGCACAACCGGTACATTGGAAAATTGTGGTGTTAACGTATCCACATCCTTCACGTAGGCCAAGAAGGCGCTACATCCACGTCTCATGCACTTTCCCGCCACCGCCATCGAAACCACCTTTGGAATAGTCGTAACTCAATCACCGTAGATCGTCACCGAACTCCTGTAAGGCTCTGTCAATCAGATCATCTTCTTGCGACACATAATGTTCGCCTCGTAGTCCGCCAACCAATCCATTCCTAGGACTACATCGAACCCGCCTAAGGTCCTCACGAACAATCTAGAAGGAAACTTATGACCTTCTAGTTCTATGGCACAACCTTCTTTCAGATCAGAATTCCTGGTAGACTTACCTATTGTAGTTTCTAGATCGAAGGCCTCATCAATACTTCTACTACTAAAAGGAAAATTAGTACAGAAAGCTACAGAAATAAAACTCCTAGTAGCACCTGAATCAAATAACACAGAACCAATAGTTTGGGTCACAAGAAATATACCTGATACAACATCGGGGTCCGCCCTTGCCTCCTCTTGGGTCATCGTAAATGCCCTGGCGCTCGCCCTATGCCCTTCATTTCCTGCCATCTTCGTCGCCCCAAATGCTTCAGCCCTCAGCATCTTGCAATCCCTACTCAGATGGCCATTTTCACCACAGTTATAACACCTTATAACCCCACACTCTCTAGTCATATGACCAGGCTTCCCACAATTGAAGCAGATGTTTGATCCCCAATTGCATTCTCCAGAATGCTCCTTCTCGCATTTGCCACACCTCTTTGACCCCGCACCGAGTGTGGCTATACGTTGGTCATCCACCTTCGCAACCTTATTGTTTGGAGTGGCCCCGCCACGTCAAACCGTTTCCTATTCCAGTTCCGGTCACTACCACCTTTCTTGCTCATCTCACCCACCACCACTTCTCGCGCCTTATATAACCTTCCATCCAGATCAACCATCGATATGAACGTACTTGGTCGGGCGATGATCATGTGCCTGCGGATATCCGCCTGCAAGCCTTGGATGCATCTCTTGATCTTCTATGACATAGGTGTTACCTGATCTAGCACTAGCCATGCCATTTCATTGAACTTGGTGGTGTACTGTTGGTGCGTCATGGTTCCCGCCTCCAGCTGCAAGAACTCCCTTTCCACCTTGTTGAGCTCCCTGTGAGGACAGAACTCCTTAATTACCAACTTCTTCAGCTCGTTCCACCTCATCCTCCGAATGGCCCTGCTGCCCTCAGCTTGGACAATATTGTCCCACCAACACAAGGCCAAGTCCACGAAGGAGTGGGTGGGAAACTTCACCTTCTGGTCCTCCCAGCACTTGCTGATATAAAGTACCGCCTCCATCTTTCTCACCCATTGGTGAGCAGCAGCAGTAGTGCCATTAACATCAAAGGTAGGGGGCTTGCATCTTTGGAATACCCCATAATTACAGCCTGGTGTTGTCTCCTGCACAGGTTCCTCCTCATCATCATCATCGGAGACGACCGTCTAGGTCTCCAGTTTCTCCCTCTCCCCCGCGAGCCTGTTCCTCTCCTTCCTCTCATCTTCCCTTACAGCCTTAATCACTTCGGTCACCACATACGGTAGGATCGTCTGCATGACTTGGTGAACCTCCTCGGCAACCGCCTCTCATCCCCACCTTCCGGATGTAGGGTCTTGGGCTCTTCATGAGCCATCTCAGCAGCCTTAGCCTTGCCTCTTATGACCCGTGGTCTAGCCCAACGTCCACCACAACCTCCGCCTCGCGAAGCTTTTGATGATCTACCTCCAACCATCACTAAACACACTATAAGATCCAAACACCAACACGGTCATTCAAGGTAATAGCTCATTTTATGTTAAGTATAGCAAGTCCCTAATTACAATGGCCAGTTGTGATTAGCCACTTACTTTACTCTTCATACCCCAAGCATTTCCTATCCTAACTACATCAGTATCAAAATCTACTAACAGCACATAAATCACATAACATGTGCACATAATACCGGTTAACATTACAGAAAATACCTGATAGCATGTAGCTACTCGGACTGGCATCCCTCCATTTTGTGCCATTCAAATTTTAAGTTTAGGTTTTTTAAAATATTTACCCATTTCTCTTAAACTTTGGCTCTGATACCAACTTGTAAGGCCCCATTCCTAGGACACTCATAATTGAACAATCATCACACATAAAACATAAAATATACATTTAACTTTATGAAAACAACGCAACGGAATAACTTAAAAACCATTTCATATATTAATGACTGCTTTTGCAAAACAATACAACATAGTTAACTGTTACAAAATATTATCGTTTGCATTACATCACAAAAACATCATAATTATACAAATGGATGCCAACCAAAATGCCAAGTAGCTGCCCCGTGCCAACATCTACAACAATCACCTGCCAACTAGAAAAATATATAACAAGCCAGCGTTGCTGAAGGAGTTCTAGTTTTAGAAAAATATATTACCTTTCTTTCATTAAAACATTTTCTTTACGATCGCACGTGATCATACATCGCACATACATCAAGGTAATATTTATTATCTTCCATCATCGTTCATTTCGCACATATCGCACGTCTTGTACATTTCGCACTTTTATTATCTTTCATTTCTATCTAGATTCTGTCGTATGCTGAACCCCTCTCTTGGGAACAAAGCCATATCATCTAGGGTTAAGCGATAAGGATCCCATATCGCACGTATGGAGCAGTCATGATGACTGACTCCTCTATGTGAACCCTCATGGGTCATCCAAGATCGCACGCTGTAACACACAATCAGGCTAACAACTCTCATTGAGTTGTGAACCCCTTACCTTTTTTACAAGACTTTCATACATTCTTTCATAATGTTCCACTTTCATGATCTTAAATGTTTTGTTTCGTTAAGATAATACTTTAACATAATCACACCACGTAAAGTTACATAATCATACGTAATAAGGAACATAAAGAAAACATATCATAATAGTACATAACATCATCACACATCTTCACACAACATCATATACAACATCATACATCATCATATAATCATCGTACATCATCCTCGGGAACATCCCAAGTCATAGCCTAAAACTACCCTTTTTCACAAAATTTCAGAAAAAATTCTATGGCCTTAGGCGCATGGGCACTATGTTGGAGCATGGGAACACTTAGGCGCATAGGAACTTTTGGGCGCATGAGCACTATATGGGCGCATGGCTAACACTTAGTCATTATGGGAAATTTTCTAGGTGCATGGGTACTATGCAGGCGGATGAGCCTGACTTAGGCGCATGGGCACTTAGGCGGATGGGCAGGTTGGGCGCATGGGAACACTTGGGCAATTCAGGCATATCCTAGGGGATAGATACTATTTGGGCGCATGGGTCTTGGGCGTTTGGGGAAACACTTAGGCAATTCGATTGTTGGGCCCATGGGCAATTATTCAGTGCATGGGCAGCCAATCTAAGCTAATCAACATCATTCAACTACCAAATCAAATATGAATATGTTCTAAGCTTAGCTCTTACATTCTAAGCATCATAAACACATATAAAACATAATCATAACATCAAAATCACCCAAATCATGCCCCACCCTCATACACATTCGAACATACATACAGGTACAATACTGACTTTTATATAAGCATACATACATGCATTTCCAGCCCCAAAATTAGTTAAAACATGTAAAAAGTAGGTTCTAGAACTCACCTCTTGCAATATTCAGGCAAAACTTCTTCAAACCCGTATGCATTATGAGTTTAAACACCTAAAACCCACCAAAACATAAGACCCGAACACATACAACACATAAGCATAAACCCGAGGCTATAATCAGCCAAGAACAACTTAAAACACCAAAAACTAACCTCAAAATCAACTTCTTTGTTCTTTCTCTTCAAAATTCTGAACAATTTTCCTGCTTCTTTCTCTCTGTAAAATCAGCAGAAAGGTGAAAAGTGGCATGGCATGGGCGGCCATGCTACTTTTGTACAAAATAATAATAAATTTTGTACTTTGCACACTTTCAACCCGTCAACTTGGGTTAAATTGCATTTCCTTCTTTTATTCATCTTTTTGAAATATGTAGGTGTGTCACAAGTATTCCGCTGTGATGTTTTAGCAAATTTAAATGTATGTGTTATGTTTTATGTGTGATGATTGTCCAACTGTGTGCGTACCGGGAATGGGGTCTTACAAGTTGGTATCAGAGCCAAAGTTTAAGAGAAATTGGTAAATATATTTTCTAAAACCTAAACTAAACTGAGAATGGGATAAAACGAAAGGATACCAGTCCGAGTAGCTACGTGCCATCATGTATTTTGTGTAAAGTTAACCAGTATTTTGTGCACATGTTATATGGTTTGCTTGCCTTTAGTAGATTTAGATACTTATGTAGTCAAGATAGGAAATGCTTGGAGTATGAAGAGTAAAGTAAGTGGCTAATCACAATTGGCCACTGTAATTAGGGACTTACTATACTTGTCATAAACTGAGCTATTACCTTGAATGACCATGTTGGTGTTTGGATCTTATAGCGTGTATAGAGGATGGCTGGAGGTAGATCTTCTAAGGCTTCGAAAGGTGGAGGTCGTGATGGATGTGGTGCTGGACAACTGGTCACAAGAGGAAGCGCTAGGGCTAAAGAGATGGCCCATGAAGAGCCGCAGACCCCTCAGAGGGTGGTGACGAGAGTGCTAACCTAAGGGACTCAATGAAGGAGGCTGTGGTGGGGGAGGTCCACAAGGTCATGTAGATGATCTTACCGTCTGTAGTGACTGAAGTGATTAAAGTTGTTAGGGAAGGATAGAGGAAGGAAATGAGGAGGCTCACGAGAGGAAGGGAATAACCGGAGACTAAGACGGTTGTTTCTAGTGACGAGGAGGAGGAAGAGGAGCCTGTGCAGGAAACTGCACAATGCTGTAACTACAGAGCATTTCAAAGATGCAAGCCCCCTACTTTTAATGGTAATGGCACTGCTGTTGTTCACTGATGGGTGAGAGAGATGGAGTGCTTAAAGTTTAAAAACAAAAGGACTTAACAAATCCTTCTTTGATTAAAAAGGAAATAATCATTGTTTTAACATCGTGGGGAAAATCATAATCAACCCTGCACTCAGTCCCGGTTGGCCTCTTCTAAAGTTGTGTTTAACCGGATGTTCCCGAAGGAAGAACTGAGCCCCAAACCAGTGAACCATACCTGCCCGGATGGTTCACCATAGTTTCTTAACAAATCCTGTTACATGCCACAAACGACCCTTAGGATCTCAGTGGGGTGCCCTTCCTGGAACGGAAGCCACTCTGTGTGGGGGATTCCCCAAATAGATCTATCCATATAAAACAAGCGGTTCACGAAAGAATTAATGATCATGATATAAGTATCAGTAGGTAACCATAAATCCCACCTAAAATCATCAAGTAAAGCACAAATATAGTTCATAAATACAGAGCATGTTTCACCCCAAAACAGTAGTAAAAAGGGGAAGTCACTAGAACTCACCTTAGGTTTCAAGTCAAATTATCTCTTGGTGTGCCGGGAGTGTCTCAAGTATAGCACCCTAACATGTACATATTAAGTGATAAGCTACTGCTCTAACCTCATTTAAGGTGCAACAATAGTGTCAAGAATTTAGCTATTGGGTAAGGCTTTAATTTCGCGAAGGTTTGTATAAAAAGTTTCCTTTTATGGCAGGTCATGGTTTCTTCATGTAATTTGGGATTTTTACATCATTAGGTTAAGGACATTAGGAAATTTTGTTGTTCAAGTGATTATTAGCTTCATAGGAGTCGGTTATAAAGTTTGGTAAAATTTTACAGTTTAGTCCCTCAAGTTTCAAAATTGACAGTTTAACCCTCAAGTTTGGTTTCTTGTCCTTTATGACATTTAAGATCAAAAATCAGGTTCTTAGAGTAAAATTTCACTCATTATAGAGTAAGTGTTCCAAAATTTTCAGTTTACGGGTCCGGTTTAAAACTATGCGTTTAACGCTCCCGGTTGCGGCAAAATCGGTGAGTTTTAACAGTTAATCTAGGGTTTTTATAAATTTGAGTCTTGGACCAGTAGGTATCATCTAAAAGATATTTTTATAAGTTTTAAGTCCTTAAATTGTGAATTTTTGCTTCTAATAGTTGAAAATCTTATTTTTACGTTTGACCCGTTAAAACGCGGTTTTGACCGTATTTGACCATTTAAAGCTTGTTTGACCAATTTTTAAAATCCTTAAGGTGTTTTATTACTTAACTTAATGAAATTTCATGATTTTTATAAATTTTAGCTTTAAACTCCTTTTTCATAGATTTTCCTCAAAACGATGCCCGGTTGTTACCCGTTTTTAGTTAAAACGTCATTTAATTGTTCTTTTGACCATTTAAATTACCCAATGACTCCAGAACATTTTATTTATCATTTTTAAGCCTGGAATACTTTTCAAGAGGGTTAAAACCATGTTTTTACTATTTTTAAGGTCGTTTTACCATGTTTTGGGTCCCGAAATTAACCAAAATGGGTCTAATCTTAACATGTCCATAATTTCTAGAGATTAACCACTTGTCACACCCTTAATATTCATCAAAACATTCTGAAATTAAGTCCAAACTCACGGCTAGGTTTCCCATCACAACAATGAACCATCAACTTGGTGATTTAGCCATAACCAACCATAACACATGTGTAAATCATTGCAAACTTGTAGTTAAACCTTACCAAAACCCCATTTAACTTTAAATACAGATTATTATGGTGTTACAAAGTCGTTTATAAGCAGGTTGTAAGTCTTGGTTAAGAGGGTTTTCAAACAAGTGCTTAGCTTGCAATATATCTTGTAAAAATAAGGTTTTTAAGGTGTAACTTGTGTTAAAACCATATATCAACGGTGTATCTTCTTTTATAACTTTTAAAACAGGTTATTAGGAGTTCATTAAACCTTTAACAAGCAGGTTATAAGTTTTGCTTTCAAGGGTTACAAGATCCACAAGTTAGATGAGGCAAAAGTCCCAAAAATAGGGTTTTCATGGTGGAAATCGGTTTCCACCTTAGGAATGACAAGTATAACGAGTGAGATACCTCTTATGAAGTTAAAATATCCTCAAGAACAAGGTAGTGGTGTCGGGTTTCTGCTATAACAAAGAGAAGAGGTCTTTTTAAAAGAGAAATGAAAGAACACATGAAAAGACCATTTTCGGGTGACATGAAGCTTACAGTTGGTGTTGTTCACGTTTTGGAGAGTGTAGATGGTCTTGGATAGCTCGAATATCCTTGGACAAGGCTGGAGAATCTTCTAACAAAGCTGGAAGAGTCGAACAATGGGTAGAGGTGTGTCCAAACTCGCGGATATGGTCACCTTCTTGCGGTTTTAGGTCGACCGAGAGTGGGGATGCCTTGTTGTTCGATGAACAAGGCTGAAACCTTTGAGAGAATAGTTTGTGTGTGTGTTTAGGAGTGTGTATTCAGCTGATGAATATTTGAAAGAATGAGAGAGAGGTGTAGAGATGAAGTCTTTGCATGAAGTGTGAATGGTGAGGGTGTGGGTGGTGTAGAGGAGAGGTGAGTGGAGGGAGAGGGGGCGACCGCTTTTGGCCTCTTGTGAGGATGTTTTGATTTAATTTTTAAATAGTAATTGATTATTAGGTAGTGTAGTTTTTAGTATTGGGTAGGATATATTATTTAATTGATGATGTTAATTGTGGTATCTAGTGCATGCCCACGCATGCATGGACCGAAAATATATAAGTGTGAGTGTGTATGCTCACATTTTAATTGTTTCACTTGAGATTAAATTTTGTAAGGGTGACTAGTTAACATTCCCGGAACACTAATTTTTAAAAAGGTAAAACCTAAACTAACTAAAAGTCAATAAAATCATATGAAATCATAAATTGAATCAAATAGCAAGAAATGCTTCTAATTTCATGATAGGGTTGGATTGTTTCAATTATTAGTACTCATAAGATGGATAATGATGCAAGTAAATTAGGGTTAGAATAACAACCTAGAGGCCGGTTGTCACAACTATTCTATGACTCGTAGGATATCGTACAAGCCCTCCAGTTCTAGAACGTGATAAGACTCTGTTTTGCATTTGAGATACATTCCGAGTTACAAGAGAGGAAAAGTTCAAGAAGTTTGAGGAGCTAATGAAGAATGTTAGACAATGATGTAAAGTAGGTCCAAGGGGGAGTTTGTTGATACATATGTACCTAGTTTAGGAGCTTAATGTAAAATGTCTTTCATATCTTACATATATGTAATGAATGAGTTAAATGAAATGAAATATGTGATTGATGCTTATATTATTTAATGTTTCATTGTTTAGTGTATCATAACGCATATTGAACTAACTATATAGGTGTGTGGTTTTTTACATAGTTCTTAATCAATAATGGTTGAGAAATGTGTTTAAACTTAATCGTATGAAGTATTCATGCGAATGGACCATGCTAATGGACCATACGCATGAACACTTCATGCTAATGGACCAGTTGCACGACTGAACCAGGAGACTGGATCAGTCGTACGATTGAGACATAAGATTGGCTTAGTCGCACGACTGAACCTTCAGTCGTGCGTATGGACCAATCGTATGATTCAGTCGCACGACTGAACCATACTAATGGTTCAGTCGCATGATTGACAAACCCTAACCTATAAATACAACTTAATTGTTGGAAAAACAAAACAATTGAAGAATTTCGACTCACATACGTACCCTAGCCGTCCAGAGACCCTAGAGAACCTGTTCCAACTTCATAGATCGCAGTTGATCGTGTTCTGATCGTTCATAACGTTTCATTAATATCTAGATTGATCGAAACTGCGTTCTCACTGATTGGATCGCCAATCAAATAGGATTCCGCATTATTTGATTAGGTATACATGCATTATCAGTTAGTACTCCGTACGTACAAAGTCCTAACATAATCGGTATCAGAGCCTTGCCTCTTGGTTCTTCTTTAGATCTGCCTAAATCTAAGCTGAACTCGATTGAACTGATGATTGAGTTGCTGATATAGTGTTCGAATACCTCTACTTAGCATACAAGTTGAAAAACTGCAGAAACTCTAAGACAGTCACTGTTCATCCGTACATATCTTCAAGAACAAATCTGTGAAAAGTTGCTCAAAACTTAAAACCACAACAGAAACTTACAAAACATCAGCAGATCTGATTTCTTAAGCCTGTTCTGGACTATTTGGACTTAACAATCAATCTAATCATTATTCAAACAAGATAAAAACAACTTATTAAAATGGATTTAGATAATTTCTCTGAACTTGGTCACACTCCAAAACCTCCTATGCTTAAACATAAATCTGAGTTTAAGCAATGGAAAATCAGATTCATGAACTATATTATAGGTGTAGATCCGGACTATTGGATTTCAATATACAAAGGGCCTCACATTCCTGTGACACTTTCTGCTGATCAGGCTGCACTTTACAAAACCACAAGAATACCCATTGAGGATCTCACTCTTGATGATGATGACTACAAGAAGTTAAAGGTTGATCTAAAAGCTTACTCTATACTCACTCAAGTACTGAAAATGAATGTGCTAAAAAGACTTGAAAAGTATGGAACTGCTAAAGCTGTATGGGATGCATTGCTGATAATGTGTGAAGGAAGCAGTGAAGTGGCTGAAATTAACAAGGATAAACTTGTTAATCAATATGAAACATTTCATCACTCCAAGGGGGAATCCATCTCTATACAGCTGCAAAGATTTGTGCAACTGGTGAATGATTTAAAGATCATGGGAGTGACATAAAAAGTCAAAGAACTAAACAAGAAGATGCTTCACAGCCTTCCAGAAAGTTGGAAACAAAGTGTTACAATGCTGAAAAACACTCTTGATTTAGAGAGTACCATCTTGGACATAATGATTGCCAAAATAGAAGCTCTTGAACTGGATGAAAGGAGCAAGAACCTTGGTGGACCTCGAGTTATTGAAGCATACAAATTTCCATCAGACACACACTCTGTGAAATGCATGCATCACTGAGGATGATGATTTTCTCTCCTTAAGAGATCAAGTGAAGACAACTAGTTTCATTGAAGCACCAACACCAAGCAAGCCATCAACATCATCTCAACCAACAGGGTTTACTGCCACTCCCTCAACTACCCATGAAGACCCAAGATCAGAAGAGCAAAAGGCAACTTACAATGCATTTATTGCTAGTTTTGAAGCTTACCTGGGAGGCAGACTCACTTCTGCTCATTTGATTCAAGAAAATTTGGTAGAAATAGATCCAAATGATGTGGAAGAAATGGATATGTAATGGCAAATGGCTATGATAGCAATAAGAGCCAAGAAGTTTTTCAGGAAAGGGAGAAAGCTTAGTCTAAATGAAAACACCAAACTTGGATATGACAAATACAAGGTAAAGTGTTTCAACTGTGGTGTAACTGATGTAGAAGAAACAACAACACTTTCGAAAGAAACTCTCAGGGTCAGTCATCTACACAACCAAGCACAAGTTTTCACTCCAACAATCAACAACAACAGTATCATCACCAACAATCACAACATCAGCAACCTTATCAGAGTCAGCCACAACTGACAAATCAAGCACATGGTAGCAATCAGGCATCTTCAAATGCTCTTGTCATTAGACAAGATGGAGTGTGTGATTGGAGTTTGTATGCATAGGAAGTAAAACCTCAGTTTCAGAATCATGTACTCATGGCTCACATCAATGATGGTCCAACTCCTATGCCATCTAAGGTAAATCCAACCTTGTAGTGATAAATGTTTTTCTGAACTGCAAGGTTATCGTGAGCATAATCATAAGCTAGCTGCTAAAATAAAAGAAGAAAAACTCAAGTCAGAGATGCTCAAAAGAGAAATTAAAGGCTTTGAAATAAAAATCAAATCTCTCATCTCTAACATTGAAAAATTCCATGGTGAAAAATATATTCTTGCAGCTGAGAATGAGCAACTACTTGAAAAGTTAGCTCAATCAAAAGCTGAGCAATCAATTACTGAAATGAAACTTAAAAAATTTCAAACATATTCAGTCAAGCTACAAGAGATGCTAGATTCACAAAAGGATCCCAAGGATATGACTTGGATTGGATATAATTCTTGTCCTCCACCTTACAATGATAATTACACTATTATGCTTGAATCTGTAACACTCAAACAGGAAAATGAACCTATTACTGTTAAACCAAAATCAATAGTAAAACAAGTCACTAACCCTCAAAATAAACCAAATGTGTATATTGAAACAAATGAAGAAAAAATCAAACTAGTTCACCCAATTAAAATTGAGTGTTCAGACAAGACAATGAATGTTATCAAACCAACAAGCCCAATCAAAGCCATTGTCCCATTTGTGAAACTTATACCTGCAATTTCAAAAGAAAAGAAGAAAACCATGGCTTCAGTGAAACCTTCTGTTGAAAGCTGATAGGATCGGATCTAGTTTGATCAATTAGATTGGAATTTGCAGCGGAATAAAACAAAAATTAGATCAAATTTAAGCAAGATAAGTATGAATATGCAATCACACTATGACGATTATAGAGAGAGAAATTTTCTGTTAATGGAAGATTTTCATTCACGCAAATGCTTCAATTTGAAAACAACTAGGTCAACATTCCTTTTATAAAGGAATGTGACGTCAACTGATGTCACTTGATAGTGACATCTAACTGATTTAACAAACTACCGAAAATAACTAATCTACTGAAGATGTCCACAACAACTGAGGACACCTTCACAAAAAGCTAAGTGTAAAACAAAATTACAACTACTGAAACTATAACGTCTGAAGTGTAAGAACTTCAGACGTTTTACAATAATAAAACTACTGAAAGGAAACTACTGAAAAGTAAAACATTATAACTACTGAAAGGAAACACTTCAGCTGTTTGAGACAACTTCTGAGAACTTGGTCTTCAGACTTTGTCTTCAACATATGTCTTCAGACTTTGTCTTCAGCTATAGTCTTCAGCTGATGTAGATCTCTTCAGTTGTTGTGATGTCTGTGGGACTTAAAGGTTTTTCTGATCTGGCTCATTGGTTCTTTTGGTCCAACAAACCCCTTCTGAACCAATGCAGCCAAAACCTTTAAGCTTATTGAAGTCCCACTTATTGGCAGACATATTTTCTGGGTCAGCTCAGAAATCACCAAGTCAAGCTCAGGCCAGGAAGAGGTTTCAAAAAATTTGTTTGGCAAAAGATGAATGGGAACTTTGTCTTGGGGAATTTGGACACAGAGCTGTTACCCCAATCATTAAACCTACTTCCCAATGATGAGTCTGTAAGACTCTCTGACATAGGCCTCTAGAAGAACAACTTTATATTCAATTGTGAGTTCTTCAGCTTCACTCTCAAAGAAGAACTCAGGCCCATAGTACTCAGACAAGTATCTCACAGTCTTTCCATTCTTCAGCTCCACAAATGTTATTTCTCTGTAAGCAAACTCATCAGGATGAGTACCTTCAAGTAACAACTGGAGCTCATTTCTTCTGATTTCTTCAAGCTTCTTGTAAATTAACCCCTTCTTCACCATTTTGTTTTCCAACTGAAGAATTCTGTGTGCCCAAGACACTTAGAATATTGATGTGGTTAGTACGTTATGATCCAAGTCGGGTTATACCCAATAACAAGCTTAGCAAACACCAATTAATGTTTAATTGATGATATGATCATGCAATTAAATATTTACACCAATTAGAAAATGGGTTTTCTAATCAAATTGCATAAGAGATGGAACAAATTATAAGGATAATTTGTTGATGAATTATTGTTATTCTTGTCATTTAAAAGGGGTTTAAATAACACTAATAATATATGAGTGTACTTTAATTAAAGTGTTTAATTAAAGAATACATATGTCACATTTATAAATCAAGTCTAGAAGGTGACTTTTTATTGTGTGACATGTGACTAGTTAATTTTTGTATTGTGATCATTTTAAAGGAGGGAAAACTCTTTTATTTTGAATCTTTTGGCTGCCCCTTAAGGTCATTGGACCATCTTTGTGTCTTGAAAACATACACCTCTCAACTAGTCACACACTCAATTTATTTTTCATCCATTCCAATACATGCAAAACACAAAAGACTCTCCTCTCTCTCCCTCTCCATTTTGACGGATCCAGCAGCAAAAAGGGTGAGGTTTTGAGCTTTCTTGGTGTTATCTCTCCCTAACAAGAAGGGTTTTTGCCATAAGCTTTGGGTATACAAGCTTGAGGGTCTCTACTTTGAGCATCTTGGCCGATTTCAAGCATCCAAAACCTCTCATTTTGATCGTTTTTTCTGTTGGAGAAAGGTATATTGGCAGCCCCATTTGTGGCTGTCATATTATGCTCGTTTCATTGTTCATAGCTTGTTTTATTCACATAAATGATCCTTGTTATATGGGTTTGTTTTATACTCTAATATGGTTACCAAAACATCATATTTTCAGTTTATAAAAGGGTTTATAATGCTATATTTCCGCTGCGTTTTTCAGAAAGTTTAAAAGGTTAAACTTCGTTTTAGTGTTCTAACAAACCCAACAATGGCATCAAGAGCAGGTTATGTGGATGACTTGCTTGTTTTGTCTTTAAAATTAGTTTTAAAGTATGATAATAAACTTAGTATAGGCTGATTTTGGGCTGCTAAGTTCATATGATATGAAACCCCAATCTTTCAAAGTCATATCACACATGCTTGTGATTAAACTTTGAAAGATATACATGTTTGTTATTTGTTTTGTTTGGACAAAATAAAACCCGAAATTTCAGTTTATGTTGGCTGAAATTTCGTGGTTTTAAGTGGGGTTTTCATTATATTTTGGATGATATGATAGATGCTTGTTTTAGTGCATAACCTAGCCATTGACCTTGTGATTGTTTGGATGTTTGTGATGGTTGTATTCATTCATTCAATTGGGTTGTATTATTAGTTGTTTGTGCTTTGTTTCAAATGTAATTTATTTATTATTGGGTTGTAATAAATAGATTAGGTGTATTTTCATTTTACTAGATATCTTGTATAAGGACTTTATATCTTGTAATATGAAGACATACACATTGGAAGCACAAAGGAAGGTCATGAAAGAAACATGGAGCATTTTGGATGCGGTTTCAAGTGGGAGGCTTTTGGAAGTTTTCTATATGCTTTGTTTGTGACCCTTAGGAATGTCCTATGGACCACACTTGTGATGGCAAACAAGTTTGGACCACTTTAGATGCTATGGTTATGCACATATGCACATATGGTTGTTTATGTTTATGCTTGGTTGATTGTTTGTTGTTTGATTGTTTGGTTGATATTTGGATATTCATAACAAACTCATTAACAAACTTAACAAGCTTAAAATTGATGGTTCTTAAAAGTTAATAAAAGGTTATTAAAATGATTTAATGATTTTAAAGATTAAAATAGGTTTTAATCAAAGAACCATAGGGTACCTTGTATTTGAAAGCATGCAAATACAAGTACATAGAGTTTTCTAAACTAGAATTTTGAAACCTCTAAACTTTTTTTTTACAAACAAGATCAACACCGTCCTTTTACACAACACTTGAATCACTTGGGAACTCTTAGTGGGATAAAGGTCACCTAACCATTTTGTGGGAACTTGTGACTTGAGGTGAGAATGCCTTATTTGTGGGATAAAGGTCACCTAACCACTTATTTTGGCAAACTCACACGTAGGTGTAAGTAGGGTATCTTGATTTGCAAACCATGTCAAATGGATCACCTACGATGTGGTTTCCAAATGGTGTTGATGGGATTAACATGCCGACTTTACATATGATGTTTCAAGTCGATCCCATATTTCTAGAAATTGCAAATGGTTGCAATCGTCAAACGTTGACCACCTTATTAATTTAAATCGTGGGATAAAGGTCACCTAACCACAATTTAAATGTAATGTTGGGTTCTAGACTTTAATATAAAAATGACCTTAAAAGGCATTAATTATTAAAAAAATAACAATATCGAAAATACTAAAATAGATCTTTGTTAAATTTTGTAGATGGCCACCAACAATGAAAATCACGATAACCCATCCGCGTCCAACCAATCATTACGTGCGATCCTCCAAAAGGAACGTCTAAATCATAACAACTTTATTGATTGGTATCGAAACTTGAGAATCGTTCTCAAGCAAGAGAAACGATCATATGTTTTAGACGACCCCATCCCCGATCAACCTACTGAGGATGATGAGGAGGCCTTCAACGATTGGTTGAAGTACACTGAGGACTCCGTCCAAGTGTCTTGTCTCATGCTAGCGAGCATGACTCCGGATCTCCAAAAGGAGTATGAACATCACGGAGCTTATGACATGATAACCCAGCTGAAGGAAACGTTCCAACAGCAAGCAAGGGTTGAGCGCTTCGAAACGGTTCGAGCACTCCATGCATGTCGTATGGACGACAACCAATCTGTTTCATCTTATGTTCTTAAGATGAAAAGTCATATTGACCGCCTCGAGAGGCTTAATTGTCCCGTCTTGAAGGAATTGGCAAAGGATTTGATCCTTAATGGCCTCACCAAGAAGTTCGAGACGTTTGTGTTGAACTACAACATGAATGCTTGGGACAAGAGCATTGGTGAACTTCACTCAATGCTTAAAACGGCCGAGGCGGCCATGGGTAAAAGGGTTTTACCTGTTCTCACCATCAATGAAGGAGGGAACAATAAAAGGCCTCGTCCCGCACCCAAGGCAAAGGTTGCTAAGGGTAAGGGACCCGCTTGGGGAAAAGGGAAAGGGGTGGTAAGGGTACCACCCAAACCACAAGAGAAGAAGCAAAAGGTTGCTACTAATGACCCATGCTTCAAGTGTGGGGAGATTGGACATTGGGCAAGGAATTGTCCCGTCCATCTCCAAGAGTTGAAAGCAAAGAGGGATGTCGGGCAGACCTCAGGTACAACATACATGATTCATATTGATCTTAATGTTACATCTTCAAACACATGGGTATTAGATACCGGATGTGGAACTCATATTTGCAATTTGTTGCAGGGGTTCAAAAGAAGTAGGGACTTCAATCAAGGGGATGTTAGCCTCTTCATGGGCAATGGAACCAAAGTCCAAGTTAAAGCTCGTGGGGACTACATCCTAAAACTTCCAAGTGGCTTGGATGTTATTTTGAAGAATGTTTTGTATGCTCCTAGTTTGACTAGGAACATTATTTCTGTATCCCAATTAAGACTTTATGATTATGTATTATCTTTTATTGAAAATGATATTCATGTTTCTTTAAATAATATGTTCTATTTTAAAGCTATACCCATTAATGGTATTTATGAATTGGTTCATGAAAATGCTTTAAATAGTTCATTGTACCATACTAACACCAAAAAACTCAAGTTGGATTTGAGTGATACCTATCTTTGGCATTGTCGCCTTGGTCATATAAACAAGAAACGTATACAAACTCTTCAAAAGAATGGTCTTTTAAAAACAAATGAATGTGATTCATTTGATGTGTGTGAATCTTGTTTACAAGGTAAAATGACTAAGGCACCCTTTAGTGGGACTAACGAAAGGGCAAAAGATTTATTAGGAATCATACATTCGGATGTATGTGGTCCTTTTAAGCCAATGACTAGGAATGGTGAAAGATACTTCATTACCTTTACCGACGATTATAGTCGCTATGGGTATGTGTACTTATTAAGGCACAAAGATGAAGCTTTTGAAATGTTCAAAATCTTCAAGAATGAAGTAGAAAATCAACTCAACAAGTCAATTAAAGTTCTCCGTACTGATAGAGGAGGTGAATACCTAAGTGATGTTTTTCAAGATCATCATAGGAGTTGTGGGATTGTCTCACAACTCACTCCACCTGGAACACCACAACATAATGGTGTGTCTGAGAGGAGGAATCGAACCTTATTGGATATGGTCCGATCTATGATGGCTAGAAGCACATTACCTCTATCATTTTGGGGTTTCGCTTTGCTCTCCGCGGCCCGTATTCTAAATATGGCCCCAACCAAAAAGGTGGAAAGGACACCTTTTGAGATATGGCATGGAAGAGTTCCATCGCTATCATACTTAAGAGTCTGGGGTTGTGAGGCTTATGTTAAGACTCCCACCGCAAACAAATTGGAAGTCCGATCCACCAAGTGTATCTTTATTGGATATCCTAGAGATTCTATGGGATATTATTTCTATGATCCACTGGAACAAAAGGTGTTTGTTGCCAGAAAGGGTGAGTTCTTAGAAGCAAAGTTCCTTATGGAAGGAACTAGCAGTAGAACAGTGGATCTTGAGGAGGATCAAGAACCACAACCCGATGCACGTTTGGTTGAAACTAGCACTCAACATGAGAATGTTGAGGATGATCAAATGGTTGATCAATACACACAAAACGTTCGCAGAAGTGGTAGAACTAGTAATCCACCTGAAAGATACGGATTTTTCATGGATGGATGCTATGTGGTAGATTCAGATGAACCAACCACATACCATGATGCAGTGTCCAATTTGGATTGTGACAAATGGCTTGAGGCCATGAACGTTGAGATGCAATCCATGTATGACAATCAAGTTTGGGAACTTGTTGTACCACCTCTTAATTCCAAGGTAGTTGGAAGTAAGTGGGTTTTCAAGAAGAAAACCGATATGCATGGAAACTTGGATACTTATAAAGCTAGACTTGTAGCAAAGGGTTTCACTCAAACTCAAGGGGTTGATTATGATGAAACCTTCTCACCTGTTGCGATGCTAAAGTCTATAAGGATATTGTTTGCCATAGCTGCTCATTATGATTTTGAGATTTGGCAAATTGATGTCAAAACCGCCTTCCTAAATGGATATCTTGAGGAAGATGTTTATATGGTTCAGCCTGAAGGTTTTGTCGATCCAAAACATCCTAATAAAGTATGCAAGTTAAAGAAATCAATCTATGGATTGAAACAAGCATCGAGAAGCTGGAATCATCGTTTTGATGAGGAGGTAAAGAAATTTGGCTTCATCAAAAACACTGATGAGGCTTGTGTGTATAAGAAGGCTAGTGGGAGCACAGTAACTTTCCTAGTATTGTATGTTGATGACATACTACTATTTGGAAATGACATTCCAACCTTGGAAGGTGTAAAAACCTGGCTTGGAAGTTGTTTTTTCATCAAGGATCTTGGTGAAGCCGCCTATATTCTAGGAATAAAGATCTATAGGGATAGATCAAGGCGGTTGATTGGTTTGAATCAAAGTGCATACATTGAAAAGATCTTGAAAAGGTTCAAGATGGATAACTCTAAGAAAGGTACCGTACCTATTCAAAGAGGAACGATATTGAGTACAACTCAATGTCCTAGCTCAAAGGATGAGCAAGATAAAATGAAGGCAATCCCATATGCATCTGCTATTGGATCCATCATGTATGCAATGATATGCACTCGACCGGACGTGTCATGCGCCTTAAGCATGACAAGCCGTTACCAGCAAAATCCTGGAAACAGTCATTGGATGGCTGTTAAGAACATACTTAAGTACCTAAGGAGGACAAGGGATATGTTTCTAATCTATGGATCTGGTGATGAGGAACTCGTTGTAATAGGTTACACGGATGCGAGTTTCCAAACCGATCGTGATGATTCTCGGTCACAATCGGGATATATTTTCATTCTGAATGGAGGAGCGGTCTCTTGGAAGAGCTCCAAGCAGGATGTGGTGGCTCTATCAACTACAGAATCAGAATACGTCGCCGCCTCATTGGCAGCTCAAGAAGCTGCATGGTTGAAGAAATTCATTGCCGATCTAGGGGTTGTCCCTTCCATTCAGGAACCCCTAGAGATCTTTTGTGACAACGAGGGTGCGATTGCTCAAATCAAAGAACCCCGTGCTCATCAAAAGACTAGGCACATTGAGCGGAGATTCAACTACATACGAGATGAAGTTGAAAAGGGAAAGATATGTATTCGCAAAGTTCACACGGATCAAAATATTGCGGATCCTCTCACGAAGCTCCTTGAAAAAGCAAAGCATGAAGGTCATACTTGTGCCATGGGACTTCGATATTCTAGTGATTGGATTTGATCTGTAAACTTTGTATTTGGATATGTGGAACTCTTTATTATTTGAATAAAATTATTTGGTTATAATGTTTCAATTAATGTTCCAATTTAGCATGTTTAATCCATGAGTAAATTGTTTACTCTAAATGTCCGTAGTCGTTCATACTTGTGGGAACAAGTGTGAGGTAAGATTATTATGAACTTGGATTGGTTGATATTCATAAGGATGAATATAGAGCAATGGGTTGCTACCAAGGTTCATAGATATTTGTGGGATACAAATATTGGACTAACCCGCATCTCAAATTTTACTACATGGAATCTTATTGATTGATCATAAGTAAATTTGAGTAAAGGCGAATATCATTTGGTATCCTCCGACCTGAGATACATATTGGGTTTTGATATTCACCAAGCATTATACCTTGAGCTTTTTCTTCACTGTGCTGAAATAGTGGACAGCACATAAGGGTATGTTCAGGTATGACACGAGGTGTTTGTGAGAAACGTATATAGTCAAGATGGAATTTGTTCCTCTTATTCGTTGAGAGTTAGATGTCAGAGGCCTGATTAAGTTAAATCAACAAGGAATGATCATTCTGTGTCCTCGGATTTAACATGACATCTGAAACAAAAGGATAGATGATTGATTCACCTAAATCATTTCAAGTAGGGTACTTGAAGGGATGATGTTATTGAATGGCTATAAGTCATGCGTATTAAGGGTAGTAAACCGTTGTTAGGCGGTATTTACTGCTTGCATCAATCTTCTATGAATCTTGGGCAAGTGGGAGATTGAAGGATTCTGTGTGCCCAAGACACTTAGAATATTGATGTGGTTAGTACGTTATGATCCAAGTCGGGTTATACCCAATAACAAGCTTAGCAAACACCAATTAATGTTTAATTGATGATATGATCATGCAATTAAATATTTACACCAATTAGAAAATGGGTTTTCTAATCAAATTGCATAAGAGATGGAACAAATTATAAGGATAATTTGTTGATGAATTATTGTTATTCTTGTCATTTAAAAGGGGTTTAAATAACACTAATAATATATGAGTGTACTTTAATTAATGTGTTTAATTAAAGAATACATATGTCACATTTATAAATCAAGTCTAGAAGGTGACTTTTTATTGTGTGACATGTGACTAGTTAATTTTTGTATTGTGATCATTTTAAAAGAGGGAAAACTCTTTTATTTTGAATCTTTTGGCTGCCCCTTAAGGTCATTGGACCATCTTTGTGTCTTGAAAACATACACCTCTTAACTAGTCACACACTCAATTTATTTTTCATCCATTCCAATACATGCAAAACACAAAAGACTCTCCTCTCTCTCCCTCTCCATTTTGACGGATCCAGCAGCAAAAAGGGTGAGGTTTTGAGCTTTCTTGGTGTTATTTCTCCCTAACAAGAAGGGTTTTTGCCATAAGCTTTGGGTATACAAGCTTGAGGGTCTCTACTTTGAGCATCTTGGCCGATTTCAAGCATCCAAAACCTCTCATTTTGATCGTTTTTTCTGCTGGAGAAAGGTATATTGGCAGCCCCATTTGTGGCTGTCATATTATGCTCGTTTCATTGTTCATAGCTTGTTTTATTCACATAAATGATCCTTGTTATATGGGTTTGTTTTATACTCTAATATGGTTACCAAAACAACATATTTTCAGTTTATAAAAGGGTTTATAATGCTATATTTCCGCTGCGTTTTTCAGAAAGTTTAAAAGGTTAAACTTCGCTTTAGTGTTCTAACAAACCCAACACCAACAAGGTTTGTGGAGTCATCTTAGTCTTGTAAGCTCGCTTGAAATCATCAATGATTTCCCAGGGTGACACTACAATGGTCAGCATTATCACAACATCCACAGTCTTTCTCACTTGGCCATTGTATCTACTTGGAATATTTTTCTTATGAATCCTGTCACTAACTCTGGGGTCAGGCCAAATTCTTACTCTCTCTTTCTGATACTAAAAAGTAAATCTGAGAGCATACAACCTCTGAGCATGTTTCTTCATAGCTTGTATGGATGAAGACTTAGGAAATTCCTTATCAACCATCCTTAACAGCTGCTCATCATGTTGTTTCTGCTGTTCTTCTTCTTCAATCTTCACTTAAACCATTTGCCTTTGAGTGTCAGGAGTGATTGTTGTTGGTTGACTGCTAGGCTCAGGTTTCTTCATTTTAATCACAGCAGAGATTGGCAGACTATCCTCCTCATCATCTTCTTCTTTTTCTTCCATCCTCAACACCCTTCTCTTTCTATTAGTTGCATCACTGGTGGTTGATTGAGTGGGTTTCTTGGGTAAAGGAGTTGGTTTTGAGGGTTGTGAGGTTGGTTGTTTTGAGGGTTGTGAGGTTGATTGTTTTGGAGGTTGTGAGGTTGTTTTTGAGGGTTGTTTTGGTAAGGGAGATTGTAAAGGCTGCTCTATCATTTTGGTTGTGAGGGTAGCTTTGGATAACTTAGCCATGTCAGACCTTTTCCCAGCACCAGCTTCATCCAGAGCTTCTATGATCAATCCTTTGTTGAAGGTTTCAGAAGCACAGATTTTGGTATTATCTCCAAAATACTGTCTCTAGACCATGACTTTACTTCAATGATCAGTCTTCCTAAGTGTTTTGACAAGAATCTGATCATAGCTTCCAATCTTTCCCTTTCTTTCTCATTGCAGCTGGCCCATCTATTTTCAATCTCTTGAATCTCTAGCCGTCTGATCTCAGAATCAAGTTTGGCAGTGTCAAAGCCTTGTCTGAATAGCTGATCAATGATCTTATCCATAGACCTGCTGTGTTGCTCATCAGCTTCTTTGATCATTTCCTCCAACTTCTTCTCATCCTCAGTCTGTTCAGCCCTTTTCTTTTTCTTGTAAGTGATTATCTCTTTTCCTTTCTTCTCTTTGGCTTCTTCCTCTTCAACTCTCTTTCTTTTATCTTCTTTCACTGACTTAGACTCCCCCTTTTTGGTTGCATTGGGTTCAGGGGTTTGAATGTCAGAAAGTTTCTTGGAAACAGCATCATCAACAAGGGTTTGAAGATTTGAGGAAATCCTCTCATCAATGGTTTGATGGACAATAGTAGTGATGATTGGGGTGATGAGAGGTAAGGAAGATTTAAATGTAGCAACCATTTACTCCGAGGGGTTTTCTCCCTGAGAAATGGTGCCTGAAATAGAGGCTGGTGGCTGATTTGTGGAGAGTGGCTCAGTGTTTGGGAGAGCTTCAAAAAAAGCTGCCATCTGTGGGTGAATTGGGGCAGATGGACTTGATTCCTGAGACATTTTGGCAAGCAGTTCTTGTAGTCTGCATACCTCAGCCTCAAGAATGGTGTTTTGGGCTAGAACTTTAAAGAAAAAGCCCTGGTCATCATCAGTTTTAGCTGAATCAGCTGACCTCCTGAGTAAATCAGGATGAACATGTGCTGAGTGTAGATCAGTATTCACATGTGCCCCTTTGTCTTGGAACTGGGGACTTCCTGCCTCAAGATTAAGTCCTTCATTGGCAGTTGCCTCTGATGAGGTCTTAGAGATGATACCAGCTTCATCATGTTCAAGTGCTGAAACAGGGGAAGAGGTAGCCTCACCAGATGTTCTAATCACCTCCTCTACACTGGGAGATTGAACTTTGTAATCCCTATGCTGTGGGTTGTCAACTACATTATAATCCTCTCCCTCAGTTGTGGAGGTTTTCCCAATGCTAATAGGTTTCTGGGGAGGGGTAGAGGAATGTAGTTGAGTCAGCACTTGTGCAATGACTGCAGCTGGGCTTTAGGGGTGGTTTCAGTGGGAGATTGAGGTGAAAAGGATTGCACCTGGGGTGAATGGTGCTCTTCAATGGCAATCTTCTCAAGTGAGAGAGATTCCAGTAATGTGGTTTCCCTAATGTTGGTTGCATCAGGATCCTGTTGAGAGGATACGTGAGCGGTTTCAGCTGGTAGAGTCTTTGAAACTACAAGGGGATTAAGGCTAGTAGTTTCATCCTGTGTTTGTGCTGCAGGGGCATCATCAGGGGACTCAACTCCCTGAGTAGCCTTTTTGGTTTTCTTGGATTTTGGTTTGGAGGGGACTTTAGATCTGGAGGTGGAGGCTGTGGGTTCCTTCTGCTTGGGTTTTAGCAGTTTGGCAGCCTCTTTGAGTTGTGGATTTGAGTTGTGCCTGGAGTATACTTCTGGCAAAACTACCATAGCAGGGACTCCAAGGCCAACAGGCCATCAGATTTTAAATGATTTAGAATTATGGCCATAAGAAACCTTGGATATAAAATCCATCTATTAGCCACAGGTTTCATTGCCAGATCTTTTAATTCCAAAAATATTATTTCAGAAAAATTTAAGCTTTGGCGTTCAAGGATAGAATACAATACCTGTTGCCACCTGGATGACATTTGATCCCATGAAGATGTTTTGGGGGCAAGATGATCATATGGAAAATGAGACGCTCAGCATCATGGAAGTGCTTCTTCATAATAGTAGTAGCACTTAGGTCACCCTCATAGCCATGGTTAACAAAGGATAAATAAATGGTGCCTTTGGGGTATCTGGTGACATAGGAGGCATCATTCAAGTCTAGGGTTTGGCGAATGATCTCAGAAGTGATGACCACCTTCTTCTGGTTGACAAACGACTGGAGAGTGATCGAATCATCATTCTCAGCAGTATGAACAGTGACGTTTGTCCAGAATTGACGAAGGGTATCAGGATAGATGGTAGGATTCAAGAGAAAGGCTGTGTGATATTGGGAATCAACCATTAGATCAATGGCAGCATCAAACTTGGTCCAAAAGGCTGATTTGGTAAGGTAAGCGACACAGTTGTGTCGAGGTTTGATTTGCATGGTCGCCAATAATGGAAGATGAACGTTTGGAAAGTGAGTTATGAAAAGTTTGAAGTTAGGGTTAGGTATTTATAGGTTATGAAACGGCTGAAAGAAAACAACTGAAAGTTTTGGTGTGAGTCATCAGTTGTTAGAAAACAACTGAAGACATGGTTTTAACTTTCAGATGTTGTAAACAACTGAAGACTTGGTGTTAGTCCTCAGTAGTTGTAAACTACTGAAGACTTGGTTTTGGCTTCAGTTGTTTTGAAATGAAACAGTAGTTGTCGTCAATTCACAAAGTTCAGTTGTTTCAAGGACCTTAACACTTACTCATCAGATCATCTGAGTTTCAGATGTTTCATTGGTCATCAGTAGTTTTAACTACATCAGTACTTTTCAACAAATGAAGTACTTCAGTACTTTTAAGTAATTTAGTCTTCAGTAGTTATAAAAACTGCTGAAGATAAAATGACTTATCAGCACTTATTTTTGACATCTTTATACTAATGCTCATCAGTACTTATTAACTAAGAGCATCAGTAGTTGTCAAATCATTCTAGTTGTAGCATACCAATCCTGAGCACAAGATTTTGGAAAGTTGCACTGTCCAAAGGCTTAGTAAATATATCTTCAAGCTCATCAGCACTAGGCACAAACTTTGGATCAATCAGACCTTTTTCATAACAATCCCTGATAAAATGATGTCTGATCTCAATATGTTTGGTCCTAGAATGCTAGACAGGATTCTTTACAATACAAAGAGCTGAAGCACTATCCATTAGTAAAGGAGTCTTAGTCTCTGTAATGTCATAATCCAATAATTGATTTTGAAGCCAGAGTACCTGAGATGTACAGCTTGCAGCTGCAATATACTCTGCTTCAGCTGTGGATGTAGCAACTGAAGTTTGTTTCTTACTCTGCCAAGAAACTAAACAGTTGCCTAGAAATTGGCATCCACCAGAAGTTGATTTTCTGGTTAACTTACACCCTGCTTAGTCACTATCAGAGAAAGCAACTAATTTGCAAGAGTGCCCAGTGGAATACCAAAGTCCTAGAGATTGAGTTCCTTGCAAATATCTAAAGATCCTTTTGACTGCAATCATATGGGAATCTTTAGGTGCAGCCTGAAATCTAGCACAGACACAAGTTGCAAACATAATGTCTTGTCTAGAAGCTGTAAGGTACATCAAGGAATTAATCATACACCTGTAAAGAGTTTCATCAACTGATTTACCTTTCTGATTAGCATCCAGTTGTGTGTTACTGCACATGGGAGTAGAACAGGGCTTACAGTTTTGTAAATCAAACTTGGTTAACAAATCTTTTGTGTATTTTGACTGATGAATAAAAGTTCCTTCAGCCATTTGTTTGACTTGCAAACCCAGAAAGAACTGTAATTCTCCTATGGCACTCATTTCAAACTTTTGTTGCATCAATTTAGTAAAGGCATCACACAACTGTGGATCAGAGGATGCAAAAATAATATAATCTACATAAATTTGAACAAGGAGCTTATGCATGCCTACTTTCTTAATGAACAAAGTTTTATCTATGGAGCCTCTAGTGAAATTATTTTGAAGAAGAAAGTTAGATAGTGTTTCATACCAGGCTCTGGGAGCTTGTTTCAACCCATAAAGAGCCTTATCAAGCTTATACACCCAATCTGGATGTTTATGATCTTCAAAACCTGGTGGTTGACACACATAAACCTCTTCTTTTATTTTACCATATAAAAATGCACTTTTGACATCCATTTGAAAAACTTTAAGGTTACGGAAAGCAGCATAAGCTAATAACAATCTGATTGCCTCCAGTCTGGCTACAGGGGCAAAGGTTTCATCATAATCAATACCTTCTTCTTGTGAAAACCCCAGTACAACCAGTCTGGCCTTGTTCTTGACAATTTGGCCTTTTTCATCAGTTTTATTCCTAAACACCCATTTAGTGCCTATTGCACACTTACCTTGGGGTAGAGGAACCAGTTCCCACACTTGCTGCTTTTGAAACTGAAGAAGCTCAAGCTGCATGGCTTCAACCCATCCATTGTCTCTTAATGCAACATGATAGTTCTTTGGCTCTTGCTGACTGATGAAGAGATTATAGAGACAGAAATTGGACAATTGGCTTCTTGTTGAAACACCAGCATTAATGTCACCAATGATCTGGGACATGGGATGATTCTTCAGTTCTTGATACTCAATAATATCTGTGCAAGTGTTTGTAGGAGATTCAGCAGCAACAGATGTTGATTCAGACTCTTGAAACCTAGAATGAGATGGCAGTTCAAATGAAGTAGAGGATTCAAAGATTTCATCAGCATTTGATGTGGATGGAACTGCTGAAGCTACAGGAACATCAAGTGTAGTAGACACAGGCAGATGATCACTACAACTTGAATTTATGCCATCAGATGGAGATGATGGAACCTCAGAAACAATAACAGGTGGAGACTGATATGGAACATATTGCAGTATGTCCAATCAAACAACTCCACAGGGTTTTGAGGAATTTTGTCTTTTGGAGATTCATTAAACTTGACATGCAAAGTTTCTTCAACAATCTTTGTTCTGCAATTAAAAACTCTGTATGCCTTGCAAGTAGATGAATACCCAACAAAATACCTTGCATCCACCTTGGATTCAAACTTCTGAAGTGGATTCTTTGTGTTAAGAATATAACAGGGACACCCAAATGCTCTAAAGAATGAAATTAGAGGGGCCAAATGATGTAATAACTCATAAGGAGTCTTCATCAACCTCTGATTCACTAACACCCTATTCTGTACATAGCAAGCTGTGTTGACAGCTTCAGCCCAAAAGGTTAGTGGCAAACCTGAGTCAGCCAACATTGTCCTTGCGGCTTCAATAAGGGTCCTGTTCTTTCTCTCCACCACTCCATTTTGCTCAGGAGTTCTTTGAATGCTATATTGTCTCTTGATTCCCTTAGACAAATAGAATTCATCAAGAGTGTGATTCCTAAATATTGTGCCATTATCACTTCTCACACATTTGACTAGAAGTGAGTGTTGCCTTTCCACATACAACACAAAATTAATGATGGTTTGAGCAGCCTCATCTTTGGAATGTAAGAAGAAAGTCCATACATATCTGGAATAATCATCCACAATTACCAGACAGTATTTTTTCTTTGCCATACTCATTACTCTAACAGGACCAAAGAGATCCATATGTAGTAATTGCAAGCAGGCAGTGGACTTGGTTTCTTCTATTGGAGGGAATGAAACTTTGTGTTGCTTTCCTTTTAAGCAAGCTGGACAGTTGTCATCACATTTGAACTCCTTCAATGGCAAACCTCTCACTAAACCATGATGAATAAGCTGATTCATGTTTTTAAGATTCATATGACCAAGCCTTCTATGCCATAGTTCAGATTCTTGAGGAGAGGCTTTAGAGAACAGACATTGATGGCCTTTAAGATCAATTTTCTTTGATAAATCTAAGGCATATACTCTTCCAATCCTGTTGGCCTTCAGGAGAGTATATTCATCCAATATCTTGTCAATATGTTCAAAACTTTGGAAGACAGAATCCGGAAGTTCTCACTTGTGAAAAGTGCAACATGCCCTTATCACACATTTGACTGACACTCAGCAGATTATACTTGAGGTTCTCCACATGGTTAACATCATCAAACCTTATTTCCCCATTTGAGACAAATCCTTTTCCTATGATGTAACCCTTAGCATCATTTCCAAAAGAAACAAATCCCTTCTTCCCTTGAGAGTAATCATGAAGAACAGAGCTGCTCCCTGTCATATGCATAGATCCTCCAGTGTCTACATACAAGATGCTTCTTTGGCATGCTGAAGAACCCTGCATTTTTCACAAAAATTAGTTAGCCGTTGAGACCCAAACCATTTTGGTTTTGGGTCTGTTTTCATCAACAGATTTTAAACTAACTGATTTTGCATGATTAACAGCCTTTGAAAGTGTAGATGGTGCTGAAAAGGATTCCTTTGATTTTGGCTTAGGTTTCCTTTTCAGTGGTTTAATCACAGAGACATCTAATTGGTTAACTCTCCCCAACAGATGTTGAACCATCATAACAAGTTGTGTCTGATTGGTTGTCAAAGCTTTCAACTCAGTTGACACATCAGTACTTGTTGGTGATTTGTTCTTGTGATTCACCACATCCTCCCTTTTAAAAGACACAGACTTAGTCTGGGTTTTTGATATTCCATGAGGAATATTTTCAGCTGTTTTGTGATAAACCCCTTCCTTCTTTTTAACTTTTTGGAAAAACTTTGGCTTATCAGATTGAGATGATTATGGTACAAACTTGGTTTGAAATTCATCTTTCATTTTATGCATTTTCTTCTTAATGATTTTCTCTTTGTTGAATTTTAAACCCTTGTTATACCAGCATTCATCAGTAAGATGATTAAACAAACCACATATTTCACATGGCTTCCTTTTCATCTTTTGTTGATCAACTGCTGAAGATGATGAAACTACTGAAGATTTGTTCTTCAGTACTTTCTTTCTTTCATTACTTTTGGTAATTACTGAAGGATTTGCAACAACTGAAGATTTGTTCTTCAGAAGTTTTCTATCAGTACTTTTGAAATTCCTGATAGACTTTTCAGCAGTTGTCAAGCAATGCTTGTTTTCCTTTGATTTGAAATGCTCTTCAGGTGTTGTGTTTTGCCCTTCAGTACTTTGAGTACCTTGTGAGACAACACCTGAATTGCTCAGTTTCTTTTTGATCATGTGTTTAGAAGCAGTGAGACCATCAGCAATTTGATTAGCTGAGGTAATAACATTGACTTCATCCTCTGATTTTGAATTATCACTTGAGGATGAGACACATGATGATGTGGTTTGGGAATTACAATCACCTTCAGATTTTACTTCTAGCTTGGGAGTAAAATCTGTAGGAGGTATGGTATGATTATACCCAATCCCAAACTTCACATTTGAAGCTGTTTGCTTACTGAGAAGCATTTCAAATCCCTTGCATGTGTTACCCAACGTTCACAATTAACTTGAGTAGCTGCAAGTGTTTCTTTGAGATTCTTGTGATTTTCCAAAATGACCTCTACCTTTGCTTTTTCATCAGTGATTTGACATTTTAGTTTGTAAATCTCCTCATCCTTTTCTTTTAGAAGAGACTCAAACTCAGCTTTTCTTTTGGAATTTACTTTCTCTAGGTCAAGGTTTTGATTAATTAAAGCTACATTTGCTTCCCTAATTGAAACAAAAGCAGCTATGCATGACTCAGAATATAACTTGGCCTTAGCCTCAGAAGATACCTGTGGTACCTGTGATGATGATGTATTTCCATCAGTAGACTCCAGGGCCATTAGAGCAAGATTTCCAAAAGGGTTTTCACCACCATGTTGACCAGCACCAGCAAATAATTGTTCAGAATAACCAGAGACATCATCTGGTAAGCTGCTCCAGTCAACAACCTCAGGGGTGAAAAAGTTCTGATGAGATTGAGATTAAGATTGTTGATTTGTTTTGAGATGGTTAAGGATCAGGTAGAGCATGTGGTTGTTGAGCCATGGGTACAGGAACCTGACTAGACTGAGGCATGTAAAAACATGGATAAGGATATGGCATTTGACCTTGAGGAACAAAAAATGCAGGAGATGATTGAAATTGTGAGTCATGATCAGAACTGGTAGAATGTTGCCCTTTGGATTGTGAGCTATTGCTTGGAAAAGTCACAAAGGGTGCAGATGAGTTAGATCCAGATGATCTACACTCTCTAGCAAAATGTCCAAGTCTATGGCACTTGTGACATCTCAACTTGCTCTTATCAAAACCAACTTTGGTTTTCCCAGAGAGACCATGGAATTTTTTACCTGTCCTTTTGTAAAACTTTTGAGATCTGATATTGATCAATGCCATTTGGCTCAAAATATCCATCTCTTCCAGATCATCATCAGCAATTCCTTTCAAATCATCCATCAAAAAACACAAGTTATCAACACTAAACCCTGAGTTACCATCAACTCCAACAAAAGCATGATCTCCATTGTTTGAAGAGAAATCAATATGCTCATCATTGGAACTTTCAGATGTAGCATCAACTGACTCATGACCAACCAGAGCAGTGTTTCCTGGTACAAAGTCATCAGTGAGCTTTCCAGATGAAGCCAGTTTCCTTGTCTGTTCTATCTCTCTCTCAAATGTTAAGAGTTCCCATGAAGTTGGGTAAGAGATAGAGTATCCAGATTTGCACTGGAGCGTAGGACAATGGTATATGTGTCCCATCTCTCAGGCAGGGATCTGAGGAATCTGTTGTTCATCTGACTGTTTGTATATTCATGTTGAACCATTTTTAGCTCAGATATAAAACAGGAAAATCGCTCAAACTGTTGAGTCAGTGACTCACCCTTTCTATGAGAGAATGTCTCATATTGCTGGACAAGGATTTCTCTATTGTTTGCTAAGACCTCATCAGTTCCTCCAAATTGTTCTTTCAGAGCAACCCAGAGATCATGAGCAGTTTCATGATGCATAAGCCCAGAGTAGATTTCATTAGGCAGTGCCATGGCCAGAATTCCATGGGCTTTAGCATCAATTTCAAACAGTTTTAAATCCTCATCAGAATATTGTTCCTTCTTCTTAGGAACCATCTCATTGGTTTCAGGATTACTCACCATAGGCTTATATGGTCCATGAACCACTGACTTCCAACAACCTGAACTATTAACAGACAGGTGATGGAGCATTCGGCGTTTCCATATGTTATACTCACTCCTAACAAGCATCGGAGGCTTAGTTGAGGAGCCAGTATTGTGAGGATCATTGATTGAAGTAGTCATTTTCACCAACTCAACCAAATTCAATGAGATTATAATAAGTCTAGCTTAAAAACTCAACAACACAATTTGAATCTCAAATTAATTGACCGGAAGCGACAGAAAATCAAACTCTATAACCAATTCTTGCAAATTTGCTAATTCGATCAAATTTAGATATCAAAAGAGCAGTTTCAATGATCAATTGTTAAATCGATCAATGACTAACCAGCTTCGATACCATTTGATAGGATCGGATCTAGTTTGATCAATTAGATTGGAATTTGCAGCGGAATAAAACAGAAATTAAATCAAATTTAAGCAAGATAAGTATGAATATGCAATCACACTATGACGATTATAGAGAGAGAAATTTTCTGTTAATGGAAGATTTTCATTCACGCAAATGCTTCAATTTGAAAACAACTAGGTCAACATTCCTTTTATAAAGGAATGTGACGTCAGCTGATGTCACATGATAGTGACATCTAACTGATTTAACAAACTACTGAAAATAACTAATCTACTGAAGATGTCCACAACAACTGAGGACACCTTCACAAAAAGCTAAGTGTAAAACAAAATTACAACTACTGAAACTATAACGTCTGAAGTGTAAGAACTTCAGATGTTTTACAATAATAAAACTACTGAAAGGAAACTACTGAAAAGTAAAACATTACAACTACTGAAAGGAAACACTTCAGCTGTTTGAGACAACTTCTGAGAACTTGGTCTTCAGACTTTGTCTTCAACATATGTCTTCAGGCTTTGTCTTCAGCTATTGTCTTCAGACTTTTATCTTCAGACTTTTATCTTCAGACTTTGTCTTCAGACTTTGTCTTCAGACTTTGTCTTCAGACTTTGTCTTCAGCTCATGTAGATCTCTTCAGTTGTTGTGATGTCAGTGGGACTTAAAGGTTTTTATGATCTGGCTCATTGGTTCTTTTGGTCCAACAAAAGCAGTTCTGATTATGAGATTAAATCTCCAAAAATTCAAGCAAATCTGACAGAGTTTCACTGACAAAGCAAAACAAGGTTTCTGTGGTGTCAAAAACAAAAATCAATTTAGATCCCCAATCTTCAAAATCTAAACAGGGAGTTGGTTTTGACATTTGTAACAAAGTCCATGTAAATCAATTAGAATCAGAAGTAAGAAGAAGGGTAAGGAAGCAAAAACTATCCAGATGTAAGGCCCCGTTCCCGGGAAGCCTCACAGTTGGTTAATCGTAGCATAAAATCAGTTTAATAATAAAACATTGCAGCAGAAATAATTAGACATTCATTTAAACCTTTGAAAACACATCGTACTCATACATTTGTCATTTAATTGTAAACAAAACATATTACTTGTTCTTAAATTACAATAAAGATTTTCATAAACTTGAATGCCATCCATAGCTCCCCAAGTAGCTCCGTGTGCCATCCTCAGCATCAGCACTTACCTGCCAACTATTATGCATAAAAGTCAGCTTCGCTGAGCGAGTTCTAGTTTTAAATATTATAAGAAAATATAAACTTTATCCTTCATATAATGACCATGCATACAACATAGAATATAACATTACTTGCATCATAATAAGCATGTTCATTATCTTTCATTCTTTCATTATCTTTCACTTTCATCATAAACGAGATTGCACAAAGCAAGAGCTCCATGTTGATTGACAACAAATGCCAATCCCTGTCGGTACACATGAAAATGGTAGCTAACCCCCGACAGTTGATCCACACTGCAAGGCACATAGCCCGCTCATGAATACGGATCCATCATCATACATCAGACTCACATAAGTGAAGTCTATCATAGTGCTTGCAAGACTTTTCATCATTAAACGGGCCCGGGGGTAACATTCATTAAGTTTTGCTTTTCATTAATATCATCTTCCACTTTAATATATAATACTTAACTTATTAAGTACACAACATACCAAGTACTAGTCATCATAAAACATAACCGATCCGCCACGGGACAGCGGGGGTTCGGGGGCGGCAGCCCCTGACAGCGGGGTCCTAGGGGCAGCAGCCCCTAGTGGGGTCCAAGGGGCAACGCCCCTGGCTGGGGCCGGGCTGCCAGGTCAGCGCGAAAAACCCCTTAAAATCTTATAGAAAAACCGTTCTTCCTGTTAAAACCCCTTAAAATCTTGGTCATTTAAAAACGTAAATTTAGTATGCATAATAGCCCCAAAACATGGAAAACTTATAAATAGGGGATCTAGAACTCACTTGGATACCACGAATAACCTTTAGACTAAGCTTTCTAGGCTAGGATTGTAACATCTCGTATTTTCGTTAAGTTAAAAGTTAACTTTGTTAAATTATTATAAGGACTATTTATGCCTTTGATAAGAATCTATGGGTTACTTATGCTTATTTCTTCAATTTGTTTTTAATTCTTCAACTTGAAGGTTGATAATGTAAATGATTTCATAATAATTAAGTAAAAATATCTTAATAATGATTTTAATAATAATAATATTAACATGAAAAGTTAAATAATAATAATACCAATAATAATAACAATATTAATAAAATTGATATCAACAACAATAAATAAATGAAAGTAATGTTGGTAACAAAATAAATTAAAGATGATGACAATGATTTATAAAAGACTAGTAATTGATAAGTTATTAAAATTAATTAACCTTAAAGTTTAAAAAGGTTAAGGGGGTAATTTGTCATAATAGAAACTTAAAATGGAAGTTTGGGCATGAAATAATAAAGCATTAAACCACAGGGACCAAACATGTAAATAATAAAACCCAAACCCCCACCCTTTCTCTCTCCCCGTATTTCCGGTCGCCGGCCGGCAAGGTCCGGCGCGGCGCCGGCAACCTCCAAATCCCCCTGAAACCCTCAAAATTTTAACCCAAATCGATCCAAATCGGTTCGTATGCATGATTCGAGCATGGACGTACTTAATAATTGAGGTTAAAACATCGGTTACCACTCAATCAAGTGCATAACCGAAACATCTTAAATACATAGCCGTTTGGTCATTAAACGCTCATAATAATCAAATTAACTTCACCTAATCGACCGAATATCAATTCCTAAACTGCTTGAACTCTCAATTTCATCTGAAACCCACACAAACATCAAGTTCGACCACCACCCCATCCGCGACCTGCAACACTGTCGTTATCCATGTTCTGAGCTCTAATACCCCGAATTGACAGAGGGCTTTTGATTAACTTCGGCCATACAAGCTTTCTGCCAAATTTATTTGATTGACATTAACGTTTGTGTAACAAACCGACTTCAACATAGTCGCGATTTCGTTCCATGGTATTCATCAATCTCGTCTTCAATCCAGGTAATTAGGTACATAAACAGTCTCGATTTAACATAGGGAATCAAAGCCCTATGTTTATTATTGTTATCATTATCGAATTCGAGACCAATTTGAGGCAACCGCAATCTAGGGTTCTTCATGGAATTTGGGGATTTCATTAGAATCTATTTTAGAATTTAAAACCAGGTTTTAACAAATCTGGGCTTTAGCCCAACTGGTAACAACAATCATATTCCACACAAGGGACCCGGGTTCGAACCCGGGCTCCCTCAAATTGTTTTTAACTATTGAATTTTTAGTCATTTCAACTTGCATAAAATATTAATACATTGTTTAGTTAAAATAAAAATTATTTTGTTAATAAAAATATTTCAGAAATTATTAAATTGATTCTTTTTAAAGATTTTAAAACTTAAAATTCTTAAATTTATTTATTTGTTTTAAACAATAATAAATGTTATAAAAAAATATTATTAATTCTTTTACGTAATTTAAATATTATAAATATATTATAGCTCAAACTTAGATTAGTTCAAAATCCTTTAAATCTATATGTTATATATACTTTAAATAATTATGTAGATAATTAATCATTATCTAATCATCTAACCATGTTATATCATATTAATAAATCTATTCCTTAATTTTTATTTAAATTCTTGAAACTAAAATAATTTTCTATTATTTCTTCACTCTTATTTTAAGGTTTTGGATATTATTATACATTTATAAAAATCGTTAAAGGTTTAAAACTTTATGAAATGATTTAAATAATTTTTAAGTTATTTCACAAGTCATTTAAATAAGTATTCAATTACCTACATCAAATGTTAAATAATTAATTATTAAGTTAATTACTTCTCTTATACATTATACTAATCTCTATTAAATCAATAAATAAGTTTATTGAATCATTTTGAATATATTCTTGGTCTTATTAAGTTATACTAACTTTATTAAGCAAAAACATTAACGACTCATTATTTTATGTAATTATTTAAAACCCCAAATCCCAATTGAAACCCTAGTTCGCATTAAAACGTTAATCTTATTATTTAAACTTAAACTTGTAATATATATATATATATATATATATATAGGTGCATTGTGAAGGATTACGTTGGAACGACGCTTATTATTATTTCTTTTAAACGTCATTTACATACATTTGATCATGTGAGTTCTCCATGCCCCTTTTTACTTTATTTCACACCTTTTGGGGTGAAACATGTTAATCTTATAAACTTGCACTTGTAAACATCTTGATACTTGTAAATGCACATGCAATTTCATCTTTACTTTTTGTCATGGTTATTTGTGTTATCGTAAGTCTTATATGAGATACATATTTTGTTTACAATCATTAACTATTGCTAGCCTGGCGACGTCTTAGATCTTTGGGCCTGACAAGCCTATTTGGTGCTAAAGTCGAGGTATTGCCGACTCCTAGGGGCCGTACACTTGTGCACTAGGGAACCAAATACACTTAGCCAATCTTATATACTTGTAATCAAGTCGAGGTTTGGTTGTAACGATATGTGTTCTATAACCTTACTAGCTTATAACCTATGACATGAATTGCTACTTGTAACCTTTTTCATATTATGTATGAAAACCTTGGAAACTCACCAACTATTTATAGTTGACCTTTTATTTTTATCATGTTTCAGGAAAACCCCCAAGTTTGAAGTGAACTTATGTTGCTGGCTTATTCTAGGACTTGGACCTAGTTAATAAACAAAATGATTATGTTTGTTATTTGATGTTGAAACTTATTTCATTATTGAGACTTATGCTTGTAATGAACTTTTGAAACTTATGAATAATATATTTGGATTTAATAATAGCGTTATGTGGCTGTGAACAATCGTAACTCTCACATCTCGACGTTTCCGCCGTCAAGGTTGGGGTGTGACAGATTGGTATCAGAGCCCATAACTATAGGGATTTAGGTTATTAGAAATGGTGACCTAGACTATAGTTGCATGAACCTCATAGAAAGATCCTTATACCTTTGTGCTTACATGTTGTTTGCATGCTACATAATGCTATGCCTTTTGTGCAACTTGATGCCTTAGCATAGGATTGCCTTATGTATGCTTAAACTTAGTTACTTGTCTCCCTAAACTTAACTTTGACTCTTTGACTCTCCCCGACAAATGAACTTCCTAAACTTATTCTCAACGACACGTGGAATCTACACCTATCGTCGTGGGTTCAATTCCTTAGACTCTATGTCTAATCTATGAAAATCTCATCAAGGTTTTGATTTCATGAACCTATGAAATTTGTGTGACACATAGACACCTGTGTTCTGGATTTCCTGGCAAAAGGCCTTCGGGCTAAGGCAAGCATATCGTATAAATCTCATTGCGAGACCAGTTATGCTTACCTGGGGATTTCTGGGATGTGTGATAAACTATGGTCAACATACACAAGTCTCTATGGCAAATGGGTCAATTTACCTTGACGTGTCAACGATTCCAAATGGTAATGCGTTACCAAATGGAACCATCCTCTTCGCGTCTTAAAAACCCTTGATTCCTTGAACTGGTATCTCTTCATTCTTATCATACATAATGTTCCCGTTAATATTTGAACCTATCCTACATTTCAACCCTTACGTTTAAACACCGTTACACGTTGAGCGTTTCATGTATCTATTTCTATACCTTGACCAACGAGTGCATGACTCTTAATATATCCAATGATATTGGGAATCTAAAACGAATGGTCTTCAAAACTTTAAACCGTTACTTATGGTTCTCAAGTCTTCTTAAGGATGTGCCCATAACTAAGAACATGCAATGCTATAGGTGGAATTCCTACATCTCGAGATACTTTGTCTAGGCAAAGTGTAAATGGTGATTTGACTCGATCATTGAATCCATTTACTTGACTCGAAACCCTTGAGATGAGTGATCACTTATAAGTACGCGTGTCTTCAATAAGACTATGGTTGACCTCATATCTTGAGAAGACCATGTATTCCTTCCGATTGTGAATCGAATGTTCACATCTCATGGTGGTGTTGAATAATTTCCTGCCCTTGATTTCGTCTTCCCGATTGAAACCATCCAAGATTTGAACACCACAACAACTTGTGTCATCTTGAACTTTGATCTTAAGCTTGTAAGCATGATTTTGACCTTTCGTTACATTGATGTAACTTGAAATTTTTCGAATTTCTAATTAATATTATTTTCCTTTCGTCGTTAAGTCAAACTCCGTACCATCTGCACCGTGAGTGATGCAAGTGTTTGCAAGTCAACTTATGACCAAGAACACACATATCTCCTAAATGATTCGAACTCATCAAAACAGGGGTGATTCCCTTACTTTGGTGATGATTCTTCATTCGTTTTGATAAATGGGTTCCAATGGTGTGTTTTATGAAATCTCATCCTCTGGGTCGGGATGATTCCCTTATCCCGAGGATTAACTTCAATTATTTTCTTTGGAATGACATTTCACAAATGACATGATCTCACCAAAATAGGATTGAAACCCGTACTTTGGTGACAAATGTCAATCTTCGATTGTTTTCTTGCTATGATGAAATTTAATCATCAAGATAGGCGTGAATTCCATACCTTGATGATAATATCATCTTTATGAATTGTATTTGCTCAAATGAGACGACTTCATCAAAGTAGGAGTGATTTCTGGATTTTGATGAAGAAGTTCATCTTGTTATATTTTGTTTTTGTAAAACTTCACCGTTAAGATAGGAGTGATTTCCCTTACCTTAATGGTGAGTTACCTCGTCTTATTTCTGTGGATCCTCAACAAGGAGTTGGGATCGAACTTTTTGATTGGTAAGTTAGTGGTCATACCTTGGGAATACACCCTCAAGCTAGGAGTGAAAACCACACCTTGATGACTATTCTTATTTCTTGAACTCCAACTTACCAAGGTTTTAATCAAGTGACAAGAAACATGTAGTAACTTGAAGGGTGAACCAATGTAAGTGTTTGGACCTATCAAGCCAAAGCATGATTTCTGAACTTGAAAGGAGACCCGATCACACTAGGTTAATTTTGATTCCGAGCTTGGAGCATTTAAATTGATTTCTTTCCCTTTATCATTATGTTTTGATTTGATCTAGCTATATCGAACCATTTATTCCCTGCATATCAACTTTCATTTTGAGATATCATCAACACATGATTGTGTGATGGTAGTCTTCTTAAACAATCTTTCTACTAAATAAAGACATTATCAACTTGTGGTTATGTCTTTCCAGTCATACGAATGTTCTCGACTGTACCCATGGGTTTGATGAACTGTGTATGTAGACTATACTTGGAAATTTGCTACCTTGCAAAATATAAGTACATTTCCTATTGATCACGTCATTTCTTAAATCGTCTTTAATCCTTAACCATTGAAAATCATTAAAACACTATCTTGATTTCAATCAACGAGACTCGTTATTACTTACATTGTGACGCGGATATAAAGGTTCATAAACCTTCGTAATTTGTAGTCATGGGTTGGGCATAACTTGGCATGTGTCCAAGTATCTTACCTTTACATATGACAAAACCTAACCTCCGTGTTCCTGTGAATCCTCTGTTTAACTTTTCATCACTAAGTGCCTCTTATCTTAGATGTTATGATGATAAATGGTGCATTATAGACCAATTAACTAATTTCATACTGACTCATGTGAGTTAACGGGTCGAGAAATTGACTCGTATCTCAAATAGTCGTATACCGTGGTATGTCGTTAAACATTGATCATTAATTTGGATGATCAATTCATTTTCTACTTTTAATAATGTTCCTAACCATCGTCGTGAACTTATTTCAAAATCTTCGCATATCATATTATTCTTAGACCCGATGATTGGTCAAAGGAGAGATACATATTCACAAGATATGCGTTAAGATCATTTCATATAGTGACGTTTGAGATTCTTAAATCCTGACGGTTAACCTTTCTTATCATTGTTGGTCTTTTATTGATCTCTAGACATCATTTTACTACGAAATTATATTCTAGAATTTGTGACCTATAAATCTAAGGTACCACGGTAACTCGTTTTCCAACGTTTCATCTCAAAAAGACTCACGCCTATTATGTTAAGAATCTTGTAAGATTCCATGAAGTGAAACATCTCATCTGTAATCAAACGTCTATCAATGGTCGTTGAACACTCATCTCTCATTACAACTCCTTTGTTCATTTAAGTTCATTCTTAATTTCGGGACGAAATTCTTTTAAGTTGGAGAGACTGTAACATCTCGTATTTTCGTTAAGTTAAAAGTTAACTTTGTTAAATTATTATAAGGACTATTTATGCCTTTGATAAGAATCTATGGGTTACTTATGCTTATTTCTTCAATTTGTTTTTAATTCTTCAACTTGAAGGTTGATAATGTAAATGATTTCATAATAATTAAGTAAAAATCTTAATAATGATTTTAATAATAATAATATTAACATGAAAAGTTAAATAATAATAATACCAATAATAATAACAATATTAATAAAATTGATATCAACAACAATAAATAAATGAAAGTAATGTTGGTAACAAAATAAATTAAAGATGATGACAATGATTTATAAAAGACTAGTAATTGATAAGTTATTAAAATTAATTAACCTTAAAGTTTAAAAAGGTTAAGGGGGTAATTTGTCATAATAGAAACTTAAAATGGAAGTTTGGGCATGAAATAATAAAGCATTAAACCACAGGGACCAAACATGTAAATAATAAAACCCAAACCCCCACCCTTTCTCTCTCCCCGTATTTCCGGTCGCCGGCCGGCAAGGTCCGGCGCGGCGCCGGCAACCTCCAAATCCCCCTGAAACCCTCAAAATTTTAACCCAAATCGATCCAAATCGGTTCGTATGCATGATTCGAGCATGGACGTACTTAATAATTGAGGTTAAAACATCGGTTACCACTCAATCAAGTGCATAACCGAAACATCTTAAATCCATAGCCGTTTGGTCATTAAACGCTCATAATAATCAAATTAACTTCACCAAATCGACCGAATATCAATTCCTAAACTACTTGAACTCTCAATTTCATCTGAAACCCACACAAACATCAAGTTCGACCACCACCCCATCCGCGACCTGCAACACTGTCGTTATCCATGTTCTGAGCTCTAATACCCCGAATTGACAGAGGGCTTTTGATTAACTTCGGCCATACAAGCTTTCTGCAAAATTAATTTGATTGACATTAACGTTTGTGTAACAAACCGACTTCAACATAGTCGCGATTTCGTTCCATGGTATTCATCAATCTCGTCTTCAATCCAGGTAATTAGGTACATAAACAATCTCGATTTAACATAGGGAATCAAAGCCCTATGTTTATTATTGTTATCATTATCGAATTCGAGACCAATTTGAGGCAACCGCAATCTAGGGTTCTTCATGGAATTTGGGGATTTCATTAGAATCTATTTTAGAATTTAAAACCAGGTTTTAACAAATCTGGGCTTTAGCCCAACTGGTAACAACAATCATATTCCACACAAGGGACCCGGGTTCGAACCCGGGCTCCCTCAAATTGTTTTTAACTATTGAATTTTTAGTCATTTCAACTTGCATAAAATATTAATACATTGTTTAGTTAAAATAAAAATTATTTTGTTAATAAAAATATTTCAGAAATTATTAAATTGATTCTTTTTAAAGATTTTAAAACTTAAAATTCTTAAATTTATTTATTTGTTTTAAACAATAATAAATCTTATAAAAAATATTATTAATTCTTTTACGTAATTTAAATATTATAAATATATTATAGCTCAAACTTAGATTAGTTCAAAATCCTTTAAATCTATATGTTATATATACTTTAAATAATTATGTAGATAATTAATCATTATCTAATCATCTAACCATGTTATATCATATTAATAAATCTATTCCTTAATTTTTATTTAAATTCTTGAAACTAAAATAATTTTCTATTATTTCTTCACTCTTATTTTAAGGTTTTGGATATTATTGTACATTTATAAAAATCGTTAAAGGTTTAAAACTTTATGAAATGATTTAAATAATTTTTAAGTTATTTCACAAGTTATTTAAATAAGTATTCAATTACCTACATCAAATGTTAAATAATTAATTATTAAGTTAATTACTTCTCTTATACATTATACTAATCTCTATTAAATCAATAAATAAGTTTATTGAATCATTTTGAATATATTCTTGGTCTTATTAAGTTATACTAACTTTATTAAGCCAAAACATTAACGACTCATTATTTTATGTAATTATTTAAAACCCCAAATCCCAATTGAAACCCTAGTTCGCATTAAAACGTTAATCTTATTATTTAAACTTAAACTTGTAATATATATATATATAGGTGCATTGTGAAGGATTGCGTTGGAACGACGCTTATTATTATTTCTTTTAAACGTCATTTACATACATTTGATCATGTGAGTTCTCCATGCCCCTTTTTACTTTATTTCACACCTTTTGGGGTGAAACATGTTAATCTTATAAACTTACACTTGTAAACATCTTGATACTTGTAAATGCACATGCAATTTCATCTTTACTTTTTGTCATGGTTATTTGTGTTATCGTAAGTCTTATATGAGATACATATTTTGTTTACAATCATTAACTATTGCTAGCCTGGCGACGTCTTAGATCTTTGGGCCTGACAAGCCTATTTGGTGCTAAAGTCGAGGTATTGCCGACTCCTAGGGGCCGTATGCTTGTGCACTAGGGAACCAAATACACTTAGCCAATCTTATATACTTGTAATCAAGTCGAGGTTTGGTTGTAACGATATGTGTTCTATAACCTTACTAGCTTATAACCTATGACATGAATTGCTACTTGTAACCTTTTTCATATTATGTATGAAAACCTTGGAAACTCACCAACTATTTATAGTTGACCTTTTATTTTTATCATGTTTCAGGAAAACCCCCAAGTTTGAAGTGAACTTATGTTGCTGGCTTATTCTAGGACTTGGACCTAGTTAATAAACAAAATGATTATGTTTGTTATTTCATGTTGAAACTTATTTCATTATTGAGACTTATGCTTGTAATGAACTTTTGAAACTTATGAATAATATATTTGGATTTAATAATAGCGTTATGTGGCTGTGAACAATCGTAACTCTCACATCTCGACGTTTCCGCCGTCAAGGTTGGGGTGTGACAAGGATCCCACTACACAACCTACAGACAAGTTAACACTCTAAGGGGTTAATTTTCTGCCTAAACTCGCTGCAAGATTAGCAATTTCGCAGCTGATTCGCCAACACTTTCGCAGCTAGTTTCACCAGCAGTTTCGCTGCTAGTTTCGCTATCACATTCGCTGGCAGTTTCGCTGGCATCTTCGCTGCCAGTTTTGCTGCCAGTTTCGCCCAACTTTCGTTGGAAAAACATGTCTGCGAAACTACCTGCGAAACTATAGTTTCGCAGAAAGTCCTCATAGTTTCGCTGATTGAATATGCAAATTCGCTGGATGAACATCCAATTTCGCAGATCGCATAAAAATTACGAACCAGTCCGTTTTTAACCCAAACTCATAACTTTTTACGTCCAATCTCTTAGTTTATCATCCATGAGGCTAAATCTAAGCTTTATACATGTTTTTATACGTAAAAATGTGACCTTTATGCGATTCTTTGCAACTTTTAAAAACCCAAAACCCTAGAATCCGGGTTTGATCTACAGAAGGGTTTAGAGGTCGATTCTTACCTGGATTTGTTGCTTCTTTCTTAGATCTTGATGCTCCAACACCCAGATCTTCAATCTCTTCACCTTAGAAGCTTCAAATCTTGAGTTTTCTTCACTTTCTCTCTCTACTTTCTCTCTCTATGAATTTTGGTGGCTAGGGTTGTAATGAGGAAGATGAAGCTGGTTTTGGGTGCTTAAGGGCTGATTATGGGCCTTTAATCCCATAGGCCACTACCCAATAAGCCTAATTTTAGCCCATGACCATTTCTTTACCTTATTAAAATACCCAATAATTAAGCCCATTATCCTTAATGACTCGTTTCGACTTTTCGAGGTGTTACAAGTCTCCCCCACTTATTTAGGTTTCGTCCCCGAAACCTGTCAGTCATCAAACAATTGAGGGTAAAATTTCCTCATCTCCTCCTCAGTCTCCCATGTAGATTCTGACCCTTTTATGTGTCTCCACTGTACCCGTACTAGTGGAACCACTTTATTCCGTAAGTGCCTCTCTTTCCAATCAAGGATGGCCACCGGCTGCTCTACATAATTTAGCCGTTCATCGACTTCAATGTCTTCTAATGGTACAAATGCATCATTATCTGCCAGACATTTCTTGAGATGAGATACGTGGAACGTAGGGTGAATTCCACTCAACTCATCAGGTAGTTCTAATCTGTGGGCCACTTCTCCTACCCTTGCGATAATACGGAATGGCCCTATAAATCTTGGGCTCAACTTTCCCCTTTTTCGAAACCTGATGATCCCTTTCCAGGGCGATACCTTGAGCATAACCTTGTCACCAACCTCAAATTCTATCGGCCTACGCCTCTTATCAGCATAAGACTTCTGGCGGTCCTTTGCAGCTTTCATGAACGCCTTAATCTTATCTAACTTCTCAGTTGTGACCTCAATCACATCAAGACTCCCCAATTCCTTCAGCCCGATGTCGCCCCAACACACGGGCGTTCTGCACTTCCTACCGTACAACATCTCGTAAGGTGGCATACCAATGCTGGCATGGTAACTATTATTATATGAGAATTCTGCCAACAGTAAGTGCTCATCCCAACTTCCTCCAAAGTCGATTACACAGGCTCGTAGCATGTCTTCTAAAGTCTGGATCGTCCTTTCCGACTGACCATCTGTCTGGGGATGGGAAGCCGTACTAATATGCAGTCTAGTCCCCATTGAGTCATGAAACCTCTTCCAAAACTTGGACGTAAACCGCGTGTCCCTATCCGAAACGATAGACACTGGCACGCCGTGACGAGCCACGATTTCCTTGATGTAACGAGATCAGGATCGTCATAACACATGGTAAGCGATAGAGATGCAATATAAATAAATGATGAAAAGCGTGTCATGATGACACCCGACAACAAGGGGACTTGTGTCGTGTTTAGTCAATGTTCACGACAACATAGCCATAAGTATAAACATGATAAACGATTCACATAATAACATAAAGTTGAAAATGTAATGTAAATTCCCACAACCCGGGAACAAGTATCAAAAGACTGTAATTGTTACACGGATCAACATTGTTCAAAATAATTGTTGTCAAAACATGTTATGTCCCAAAAATGCATCCTAGGGTCTTCACTAAGGCAGCACACCTAGATATCCTAAGTTCGCATGATCACCTGAAAAGATATGCTCAAAACGGTCAACATAATTGTTGGTGAGCTCGCAGGTTTAAGTAATAAATAAGTAAGTGATGCTGTATATAATAAGCGTTGTGGAATACCGTGAATACAGTTATATACACAAGTAAATAACATGACAATGAGCTTTGCAACCAAACCTAGCGACATACACAAAGAAATTGTCGGCATATATTCACCCAAGGGCCCATTCCTGGCCACTGATGGTACCAACTAGTATACCATCGAACAAGGGTGGGGGTGTCAACCCAGTAGTACTACCAATACCTAACCGTCGGTTCCCACACTAGAATTAAATAGTTGCAAAGATAGAACCACACAGCAGACCCAAGCATGTATCAGATAAGTACTTGTAAATAAGTTGTACATCATTGAAAATGGGTGAGCATACTTTTCCCCCAAGTTGTAAATGATTGAAATATTGTATATGCGTAAAAAGGGGCCACGAAACTCACTTGTTAAGTGGTAAGTATGTATGATCAATGTATCCAAATGTTGAATGCAAATGAACGGTCAAACACCTATTGACAGTTATTGTTAAGCATTAATGATATGAAATAAGCGCAAAATAATGATCGGTCGGTTCGGGTTGCATCGGCTGGGTCGCGTGTAACGCACACAAACAGACACAAGTACTAGATCTTATGTAGATCCAAGTACTAGACATTGTCGCCATTGTTGATGATATTTGAGTAAAAGTTTCATTGTTATTGGAGAAGTATTAGATATGTGTCAGTAGTTATAAGCCGGTTGATAATTGTAAAACGTTAGTTTAATTTGTTTTGAATAGTATTTGTGCCCTTTTTAGCGTTGACTTTAATATTTGTGGCCGAACAATGGCAACTATGTTAATGTTACCTCAACATACCACGACCTACACACACCACGCACAAGAGGGAAATCACACACAACAATTACAGTCGCACAACAAGGTCAGACGCACGACTCAACCTCCATACGCACGAATCAACCCTCAATCGTGCGAATCAGCTTCATTCGTACGATTGAGCCTTCATTCGTAAGACTGGCATTCAGTCGTACCACACAACACTCAATCGCACGACTCAACCTCCATACGCACGAATCAACCTTCAATCGTGCGAATTAGCTACTTTCGTATGATTGAACCTTCATTCGTGCGATTGGACTCCAGTCGTGCGAAACACGCACAATCGCATACATTCAGTCGGTCACCTGACTCAATCACACACATTCATTCATACGCATGACTCAATCGCTTCATTCGCACGCATGCCTCAATTGCATACATACACACAGTCGCACGACTCATTCGCACAACATACCCAGTCGCACAACTCAGTCGCACGATTGACTCAGACGCATGGTTCAGTCGCACGACTCACCCAGTCGCACGACTCAATCGCATGACAGACCCAGTCGCCTGGACAGCAGAATCGCGACTGTGGTCGGGCTGAGCAGCCCCCGGCTGCTCTAAACGCGAGTTTTACACAACAAGGACTTCCAGAAACACTCTACAAACATACACAAACATGAAACACAAGCAGAAAGACCTCACACACACCCATACGACCTCATGTGTTCGGGTTGAACCCGAACACCCGAAACCCTAGTTTGGACAGACGTGAAAAAGCAAGAAAAGAGACAACCAAGGTTGTCTACCTGCTAGAAAGGAGAAGACTAGGCTGTAGATGAAGTCTAGACGACGAAAACGAGCCTAAGCGGGTCAGATTTGGTGCTAGGATGAAGATGAGAGGAGAAGAAGAGTATGAAGGAGATGAAGATGAGATGAAGTGATTAGGGCTGGAAAATGAGGCTTTTTATACCCATTCCAAGTTTGCAAAATGTCAAGTTTAGTCCTTGCACTTAACCCCCGAGTTTCCCAAATTTGATTCGGTTGAAAAACGACTTTATTAATTTAATTATATTAATTATAAAAATGCATTTAATGATATTTATAACTTGAAAATGGTTTTATTGGTGACGTTTATTATATATAAAAATTATATATTTGGCGGTTACGATGTCGAAAGTTTTAAATAGTTTTTAAGGTTAACATATGATTACAACGAATACACAAGCACAACGATGATGAGGCACACATGATATCCACATAAAGAGTTAATAAAGATGAGGAATGATCGATCAAGGAATAGTTAACGGAAAACCACGTTAATTGACGGACCTTAAGGTGACGGATGTCACAGTATCCCCCAGTTGAGAGAATTTCGTCCCGAAATTCAGCTGGAGTTGGGTCCAAGAGTGTCATCCTCGAATAGATGTGGATATTTGAGTTTCATATGATCTTCTCGTTCCCATGTAAACTCTGGCCCTCGTTTTGAATTCCACCTTACGCGAATAATATGTATTTTACTGCGCTTCAGTTGCTTGACCTTTCGATCCATGATCTCAATGGGTTCCTCAACAAAATGAAGCTTTTCGTCAATCTTGATTTCCTCGATTGGCACGTGAAGGGATTCGTCGGCCAAACACTTCTTGAGGTTTGACACGTGAAAAGTATCATGCACATCGCTGAGTTCTTGTGGCAACCTTAATCGGTAAGCCACTGGACCAATTCTTTCTGTAATTTCGAATGGTCCAACGTATCTTGGGGCTAACTTCCCTTTCTTTCCAAATCGAACGACTCCTTTCCAAGGGGAGACCTTGAGTAAGACTCGATCCCCAACATTGAATTCTAGAGGCTTCCGACGGTTGTCGGCATAGCTCTTTTGGCGATCTCTTGCAGCTTTTAGTCGGTCTTTGATTTGAAAGATCTTGTCAGTTGTTTCTTGAATGATCTCTGGGCCTGTTAGCTGACTTTCACCAATCTCGGCCCAACAAACGGGAGATCTGCATTTCCTTCCATACAACGCTTCTAACGGAGCACACCCAATGCTTGTATGGTAGCTGTTGTTGTAAGAGAACTCAATCAACGGTAGATAAGCATCCCAACTACCACCAAAATCGATTACACACGCTCTCAACATGTCTTCTAGCGTCTGTATAGTTCGTTCACTTTGTCCATCTGTCTGCGGGTGATAGGCGGTACTCATGTCTAATCGAGTGCCCATCGCTTTCTGTAGTGTCTGCCAAAATCGTGAAGTGAATCGGCTATCACGGTCGGATATGATTGACACCGGCACCCCGTGCCGTGTCACGACCTCTTTGATGTACAATCTCGCCAACTTATCCATCTTGTAGTCTTCTCGGATAGGCAAGAAATGTGCTGATTTCGTCATTCGATCTATAATGACCCATATCGAGTCATGACAGCTGCTTGTTCTAGGGAGTTTGGTGATGAAATCCATAGCTATGTTCTCCCATTTCCACTCGGGAATTTCAGGTTGCTGTAATAATCCCGATGGTTTCTGATGTTCAGCTTTAACTTTTGAGCATGTCAAGCATCTGCTGACATATAAGGAAGGCAATGTCTTTCTTCATGCCTGGCCACCAGTACAGATCCTTAAGATCGTGATACATCTTGTCTGCACCAGGATGAATAGAATATCGCGTCTTGTGAGCTTCATCCATGACAAAGGTACGTACACCTCCCCATCTGGGTACCCATATACGATCCATGAAGTACTGTATACCGTCATCCTTGCAAATCATCTGTTTATCTAACCCTCGGAATTCTTCTCCCGCAAGGTTTTCTTCTTTCAATGCCTCACTTTGTGCCATTTGGATCTGGGCCTTCAAGTTTGTTTGAATGGTCAATCCCAACGCTCGAGCACGTAGTGGTTTCACACGTTCTTTACGGCTTAGGGCATCAGCCACCACGTTATATATATATACGTATATATATATATATATACGTATATATATATATATATATATATTATATATATATATATATATATATATATACGTGTATATATATATACGTATATTGTAAGGCCCCGTTCCCGGGACGCCTACAGTTGGTCATTCATCGCTCATAAAACATATAATTTCAGTTACATTAGGAAAACATTGCAGCGGAAACATTCAAAAATGACATCACATTTCATTATAAATACTTTTGCCAAATAATACATCATTATCCGGTTACAAAATTCATGTTTGCATTACATCACAAAAGCTATATAATTGGATGCCATCCCAAAAGAGCTGAGTAGCTTCGCCGTGCCATCCTCAGCAATCATTTACCTGCCAACTGGAAAATGCAATAAAAGTCAGCGTTGCTGAGTGAGTTCTAGTTTTAATAATAAAATATACTTTACTTTCATATAAAACCATTCGTTACTTTGACGTGATCACACATCATACGTACGCATAGATAATATCATTATTATCTTCTTCATTCATTCATTCGTTCGTTCATTCGTTCCTTTTAACTTACTTGCGCATCGGACATCATCCATACCAATACCATATGCTACACCCCAATTAGTCTCAGCTACCGGGCCGAAGTCAATAAATGAACAGCTAAACGTATGCCACGGTACTGGGGTTAACCGATCAGTCTTAGCTACTGGGCCGAAGTCAATAAATGAACAGCTAAACGTATGCCACAGTACTAATGATAACTTACCAGTCATAGCCACTGGGCCGAAGTCAATAAATGAACAGCTAAACGTATGCCACAGTACTAAGGGTAAGCGGTAGAGGTTTCTCATAATGGTCAATCACAAAGAAGGACCCGTTATCCGATGCATGCAAGACGTGTCATTTCTTTCCACTTTACGTTACATAATACTTCATTTCGTTCGTCATAATACGTAAAGCCATAGGAAAGGTAATCATACATCATAATAAGGAACATATCATACACATTCATCAACATCATACAGGGCAACATCATACATTCATAATATGCATAAACATGCAACATCCTCATCATCATCATGCCCTACATGCACTCTAAGGCCATAACCATACTCTTACATGCTCTTACGGTTTACCTTACGTCCAAACTTACATCTGCACCTTTCCCCGAAGGCCAAAAGTCAAACTACACATTCATTCGAGTGCAACAGCCCTATTCGGGCGTATGGACACCCTTCAGTCGCATGGCCTCCATTCGACTGAACATCATGCGACTGGACCAATGCGGATGGTCATCTATGCGA